>PVHP010046211.1:0-13378 GCA_004024765.1 Zapus hudsonius | reverse complement strand
GGAACCAAGGATTTTCGACACAAGGACCTCTAAGCCCGCAACAATAAAGCAGCCTTATTACTCACCCACCATGACTCAGGGAACTAAGCGGAAGAGGGGGCGGAAAGATTGTGAGAGCCGTGGTGGGGGAGACTGTCCGGAGGCATGACACCCATCAGTAACAACACACTTGGGCCAGGAAGACTGGGATGAGTACTAAAATATACAGGATACCTTGCCACAAGGACTAATACAGACAGCCCACAGAGGAGGATATACAACTGATCAGGGATGGGGAGGGGGGGAATTGGGGAATTCGGGATAACAACGCATGGTCTGCCCACTAAATAATGTAACTCATTATGGACAATAAATATATATTAAAAAAATGCGATTTTACCTGTAAGACTCAGAGAATGCAGAGAAAATAAAACTTTATCCTAAGGCAAGGGACAGTCATAAAGATGTGTTACATCAGAAAGTCTCATCGTGACATTGGGAAAGCTTAAAGAAGTTGAAGGAGATTGCTAAAGTCATTGAAATGATAGGCAGTGGAATTGGATGAGAATAGTGAAAATGAAGACAGGGACAGGTGTCACAGGGTGGGGGGAGTAAGATGTGAAAGGCTGCAGGGTTTGATGAGTTAATGAATACCAGTGCACAGAATGAGTTCAGGGAGGAGGCATAGTGGAAAGCAGAGGAGATGGTCTTCAGAGAGCAGTTCTTTGAAATAAACATCTAAGAACAAGACACAGAAGTCATGTTAATTGGTCAGAGAAGCTAGAATGTAGCCCCTGGTATTAGCCATCAGTGGCAGAGGTGTTCAGGTCTTCCCACCCAGGAGTAGGATAAGCATGATCTAAGCTACCTAAGACAGGTGAAAAGTAATCGAGAGAGAAAGTGGGCAAGTTGGTGTAATATTTCCCTAAGAGTTGTTTTGTTTTAGTTGGGTGACTTGGTTTTAGTTCCTCATTGATTGGTACATGTTCTGATGATATTGAGCTCTTGTCAGAGGGGAAAAGCATTTAGCATTTAGCTTAACCATCCTTATTGTGAGATCCCTGCATAGAAGTTTTGAGCCATAACCCCAGTTATAAACTCACTGCAGTTGCTCCCAATTCATAGCTTTTCCTTGGGAACTGTGGCAGGAGGAAATGTGCTTGCAGAAGGCAGAATCAGGATGCTCCTGGGTCTCCTATCTTTATGCATTTTTTAAAAATCTTTTCATCCTATGACACTTAGAAAGAAAAATTCAGCTACTTTTTAATCAAATGCTTTACTTTTTTAAATTTTAACTATTTCAATGTTTTTAATATCTTTATTATGAATAACTATATACATTGTATGAACTGTACCAGAGGTGGCCAGTTTTTCTTTCTATATTTTTTTCTTCCCCCTTATGTATTGTTGTTGAGGGAGGCAATGTCTCTGGATATTCTCCCCCACCATGGCTCTTACATTCTTTCTGGCCCCTCTTGTGCTCAGCTCCCTGAGTCATAGTGGATGAGTTTCAAGTCTGCTTTATTGTTGAGATCTTAATTATCTCTGGGCCTTTCCCCTGGGTTGTGTTGGGTATCATTGGTGTTTGTCTCCATTGACCTTTCATGGGTTATCTGACTTGCTGTGGTGAATAGTCTCCTGTTTGTCTCATCACTTTCTAGTAGGTTTCATTTGGGTCCTGTGTGAATGCTAGGTGTGGTTTGTCTTCTGCCAGGTTGTCAGCCATCATCCAATGTCTTGGTGGAATTGAGTTGTCCCCGGCTCTCTCACTGCCTTCTGAAAAATACAAACAGAATCTCCATTGGAGAGTGAGATCAATATAGGTTAAATGAGACAATATTGCTATTTTGGTTAGCTCCTAAAGGGTGTAGCCTCTCTATAGCTCTCTGGTAGGGGGAATTTCCTCTAGGAGCCAAAGATCTTGTTCCCCATAGGGTTATGCTGTGGATCCCATTTCCAGCTAAGGGTTCCTTGTCACTGAGCAGATCTCTTAGCCAATCAGGAAGCCATTGATTACCCTCCTTGATTTAGTGCCACTATTGCACAGATGAGCACTTCTCAACTTGCAGGTCTCTTCCATAGAGCCCTGTGTTCAGCAGTCTTGTGACAACTGTCTAAATTGTATATCAGCTGTCTCTGCTTTCTCCAAATATCATGGACCAATTTCCCTGGTCTGCTCATGCAAAAACTTCCAGTGCTACACATGCTACCATCTGGGAGATGTTTACCATTCTGGATCTACCAGGATCTCTTGGTGTTGTTTCATGAAACACTGATTCCTTAAGCAATCACTTCTTACCTTAGGACTGGGGCAGGTATTCAAGATCTTTGACTGAAGTCTGACACATTTTGGGGACCTCCGTATGCCTCTTTGATCAACATCTCAGTGTGGGAAGGAACCAATGGCTGGGACAGGGAGATACAAGACTGAGCAATTATTCTTTTTTTTGAGTCATATTTTTTATTATTGATAATTACATACACTTAATAAGGGAATATTGTGTTGATGTCTCCAGTTCCCCTATTTGACTCTTCCCTGTCTCTGATCAGTTGGATATCCTCCTCATGGGAATTCTGGATCAGTCCATGGGGTAGGGGGTTGTGAACAGCCTAGGAGTCAACCCGGTTCCACCCTCCTTTGCATGTTGTAACTGAGGGGGGGCACGTCTCTGGATATTCTCCTCCACCATGGCACTTACAATCTTTCCACCCCCTTTTCCGCTCAGTTCCCCGGGTCATGATGGGTAAGTATTAAGGCTGCTTTGCTGTTGAGGTCTTAGGGGCCTCTGTACTACTGCTTGAGGTTGTGTTGAAAATCATTGGTGTCTGTTTCTCTGGCTCGTCCTGGATTGACCAATTGGCTCGTCCTGGATTGACCAATTGGCTGTGGTTCTAGGTCTCTTGCTTATCCCATCAATGCCTACAGGGTTCCACGTGGATCCTCCACTATAGGTCTGGGTGGCATATCTCTTGCCAGGAAGACAGCTGCCCGCCTGTGGCTCAATAGTAGGGTTGGAAGAGCCACAGCTCTCCCAGCGCCTTCTGAAAAATACAAATAGAATCTCCATCAGAGAGTGAGATCAGCATAGGTTAATTGAGATACACTTTCCTGAGTTGGCTAGATTCTATTGTTGGTAGCTTTTTGTAAGTCACTTGTAAAGTGAGTTTCTCTTTGGGGTCCTAAAATATTGGTTCTCTATGTAATTTACCCTGAAATCCCAGGTCTCTGGCAGCTTATGCAAGAAAGTTCTAAATGGGAAATAATAATATTGAAGAAGATAGAGACCGTATGGTAAGAAACCATAAAATCAACTGTTGTGCCCCAGCCTAGCTGAGTAACCTTGAACTAAGTTTTAGTAACCTTGAACTAAGTTTTAGAAACAAGCAGGGTGTGGGGGCACACACCTTTAGTCCTAGCACACCTGTGTCCCCTGAGGCAGAGGTGATAAGCTTTGCCTGAGTTCCTGTAGCTGCATTCCTGTTTACTGAGCCCCCATTGTGTAAGAGATAAGGCAATGCAACCCATCCCTAGATTGTATATAAGGTTGGATGTGAAAATAAAGTTTTGAGATCTGCTTGGACACTTCTCCCGGCTGCGTGTGATTGTCCAGCCGTCGCACTCACCTTTCCTCGATGGAGCCAGGTCTCCTGCTGGCCAGAGAGACTGAGGTTCATTTAGCAGGGGGCCAGGGACCCGTGCGGTAAGACATCTGGAGAAGCACCCGACAATCAACTTGTTCCACATTTATAAAGTAATTGCAATAACAAAGTGTTTAATAAAGAATGTAACAAATTAAAAAAGAAAAAACATAGAAGTATCTCCAAAGGACAAATTCCAGGTCTCTTTTCCCTTGAACACTATTTCCTAATGTACATGGCATTTTGTCACAGAGCATTTTAGCACATATATCTCAGGAAATCATCTTACATTTTCAAGGAGCAAATGGTCTTTGACATATATTGGAGAAAAATGCCCATGTATTGTTGTTTGATATGTCCTATGCAAAAAAATATTTATCTTTTATGAGTAAATATTTATCTGATTAGCAAATAATTTAAATACTATGCATTATCATGGGGACTAGATTTATTCTAGAAAATTTAACTGAGGGTGGTAAACGGGGGTGAATGTAACATTGACATGGTGTTACAGATACCGCAGGTGAATGAACACACACGTATGTGTAATTTTCAGAAGAAAATTAACACTAGACATAGAGCTACAATGTTCTCAGCCAAGAGAAAATAAGTGAGGCAGATGCACAAAAATTAAAACAATTAAGGTGAAAAACCCAAGGGCTGCTCTCAGCATGAGCTGCTTATCTATATTTCATCGTATCAATCATGTCAATCAAGATGATTAAAACTCATTGGAAAAGTACTCACTGGAGTTCTCCTAAATTTACAGGGTTGTGTCTGTTTGTTGTACAGTGAGATAGAGAGCCATCAGTAATTTTAACACCTTCTTACGTTCTCTTGTGTACCAACAATATTCAGGCACCTGGGCAAACTGGGGATCCTGACTTTCTCACAGAAGTCTGGTCACAAGAGAGAAACCAGGTAATACCTTTGCAATCTCAGCCCCCTAGTGGGAACCTAAAAAATGCTTTCCTTATATGCAAGCTGCTCACGCTAGGCAGTACTGAGGCCATGAAGATTAGATTATTGTAACTCCCTGTTGGCTGACTTGCTCCATAAGGCCTTCCATAAACTCCAGCTGGTGAAGGACAAAGCTGCCAGCTTCCCTCTGCAAAGGGCAAAATTAATCAAAATATATTTCTCCCTATCTGAAATCCTTCTGTTGGCTATTGGTTAAAAAATAAAGCAGTGCCCTGATTTTTAAATTACTTAATTCTGGGGGCAGTATCTGGCCAGACTCCAATGTGCTTTTTCCAATCTCTTAGCAATTTATGTTTCCTGGCCAGCTTCTGAACTCTGCTGAAGCAAATTGGTTTCATGTCCCAAGACTATTTTAGGGCTTTATGAAACAAAAATATTTCTATAGTCTTTACCAGGTAGAGTTATGCTTTGATTACAAAGCATTAGATTTGAAATGTATTAATTTACAGAAAATTTCAGAGTAAGTATTCCTTAAAATAAAATGGAAGTGACTTATTTCTCATAACTCAAAGGTAATTAGACATTTCCTCTACATGGTGAGATTTGGTACTCAAATGAAGGACTTGGTCTGTTCAGGCTAAGTATTTCTGTAAAAGACATCAGTGGGCTAGCCTGGCTGTACATACACAAAGGAACACATTACATTCCTAATTATTCATACTGTCATGTTCTAAATGGAAAGGAAAATATAGGGACTTCCTTGGTAAGTACTCAAATCAATCATTTTTTTTTTTACTGACTGGAGACAAAGTAAGCTAAAAATGGCATGAAACTTTTGAGTATACAAATGATTCAACCAGTTGTATGTTCATTCACAAGAGCTCAGAGTACAAGTTAAACCCTCAGAATATCAAAAGGTGAATGAAAAGCTTGCTTTACACAGAGGTTTCTAGTAAAGGTCAGATAGTTCTGGAGAGAGAGGCCTGCAGAGACTCTTTAATGGAATGGTTTCTATTCCAATGTCTCTCCAAGAGGACTTGACTTCAGAATATTTGAACAGACTTTTCCAAACTTAAATAAGAAGACCCTAATATTTAGCCATCCATTCATATTCCAATGTCATTGGAACCCACATGTTTTTGCTTGGATTTATAAAACAAAACCCAACAAATAACAACTATATTGCCATCAACTGGAGGCCACAGACATGGGCCCACCATGTGTTGAATATCTGTTTTATAGCTGACATTAAAAGTGTATGCTTTAATATGAAGGCAAATATTATACTAGATTAAAAGGTATAAATATAAACACACATTGGGAAAATCAGCAAAAATAAATACTTTCTGTAATTCATACAGATCATCACATGTTTAAATATCACAACCAACTAAAATTCTGAAAACAGCTGGCAGATTTGGGAAAGAAGTCAAAACTTGGAGGAAGCAACCTGTAAAACATAATTTTTTTCAACTTTGCAGCTTTGCTCTGATGGCAGAAACAAATATGGGAAGGGGGCACTTAGGGATAAAACTCTGATAGCAATCCATTTAGCTTTCTAGGTCAATGGACTTACTTACAGAAGAATTCTCAGCAAGGACAGCTGGAGAGATATGGAGGGAAAAATGCCAGCAAGGAACAAAAGAGCAAAGGGCATCAAGTATGTCTATGTTTAGTTGAGCCCTGACCTGTCTGACTCCTGTGTTACACATTAATAAGCATGAAATCTAGTTTGCCACGGAAAAATAATTATGATGTACTCTAATTAGAGAAAGAGCATGCAATTTGAGTTTAAGCAAGACACTTGATGGTTTATTACTTTATTATTATTATTATTATTATTATTATTATTATTTACAAACTTTTTATGGACAACACTACATTGTGAATATAAAATGTGGAGTCACTGAAACAAATTGTTCATAACATACTAGGTAAATGTGAAAATGTCAACATATGAAAAACCTGGAAAATTAAGTAATTATTGAGAGAATTACAATTCAGAGAGATTAAGCCAAAAAATCACAACAAATATTGAAATTTTCAAAGATAAACATTAGGTTTCTTGTTATGATCATACTATGTAAAAGAATCTACATTTTAAAGAGAATATTAAACAAGGCAATATATTTTAATAGAAACTACTGGGCACAGGAAAATTAAATCAAAAATCATAACTATGTAACAATATTAGCAGATTAAAAGGCATTGTCTCAATTAGTAGAAAGTCAAAAAATAAATTGTCAAACTCAGAACTGAAGTATTATTAAATATAATACTTTGAGATTTGAAGTAGGGGTTGTAAGCAAAATTATTATTATAGTTCTTAAAATTAATGTCCTAATACAGTTTGATTTAATTATTTTTTATTATAGTAAGGAAAAGTAGATTTCTTGAGAAAAAAAAGCAGAAAAGCCATGCCTTGGCAAACATAGTTGGAATTTTGGCTGGCATCCAAAGAGGAGAAAGAGCAAATAAAAAAAAAAAGGAAAAGTTAGATTTCCTATGTTACAGCTCAGACATGTGGAGGGCAGGCTCAGCAGCTAGGACATAAGGGCAGCTCTCCTAAGATAATATACTAATAATGAAGCAGGGGATATATATCATGTGTATCATATATAATGCATTCTTATGTATTAATATCAATGTGGTAGTTTGAATTGATGTCCCCCCAATAGACTCATGCTTTCTGTGGATTACTTTGGGGGTCATAGTAAACTAACACTCCGGTTCATCAACAGAACTGGATGGAGAGCAGCTCTGGACAGCGGTAGGCCGACGGGCATAGCCACCTGGGAGAATGCGGTTGTGGACAGTTCTAGTTTATTATGTAGATAAAAGTTGTTTATATAGAGGAAAAGGCAGAGGTAGGAACATAGGCACAAAGGAAATTGGTAGGGGCAGGATAGTCTGTGGACAACTCATGAATTGATTGGCATGGGCCAGTACCCTGTGGATATCTAATTAGCATAGATAAATTGAGGGGGCTATGTGACTCTGTATAGAATGGTGATGGCTGCAGAGGAAATGTAACCTTATTGTTTAGGCTTGTTATTATAGCTGGACTTGAGTTTAGGCCTGCTTATCTCAGGGCAGAACTGCGGCCTGGAAGCTGGAGAGTCCAGGATATGCTTGAGATTTATCGGGGCCTCAGACTCGTCTCAACTTCCTTCAGAAAGAGACAGTCCTGGAAGCCTGCCAGTCTCAGAAAAACCCTATCCTCCATGCCTCTTTGCAGGGTCCCACAGACTCAGAAGTTTATTATAGGCTTTACTCAAACTGCCTGACTGGAGAAGGTGTCACTATGGGTGGATCTTAGGGTCTAGCCCTAAGGTGTTTCTGGGGTTGGATCTGGAATTACAGGCGGCAGTATGCAGAGAGCAGTCTGAGTGCTGCTTTAGTGTACTTGGTGGAGGTGCTGGTGGTGGTTTTTCTCTCTGTGTGTTGATCTGTGTGGTAGTTTGAATAATGTCCCCCAATAGTTTATTGTAACTGTGTTTATTAAATTGTTAATTGTCTCCAGCCAGTTCTGGCTGGAGGAGGTGTGTCACCTTGGCTAGATCCTAGGGTTCAGCCCTAAGTTATTTCTGGGGTGGGTCTGGAATTCTAGCGTTACTTATGCAAAAAGCAGTCTGAGCTCAAGCCTGGATGGAGTTCCTCACGTTTGCCAGTTAGGAGTGTGCTTGCTGGCTTCTGGAGGTGCTGTCTCTGTCTCTGCTTGCTTCTGTGAAAGGGGACCAGCCTTTTTTCCTTAACTTACCCTGGGTCTGTTACCTCAATAAATTCTTTCCTCCCCAAAATTGTACCTGGTTTGAAGATTCATCCCAGTGGCGTGTGGCTGCCTACGACAATCTGTAAGTGTCAATAAATTCCTTCTTCATCACATAAACTGTGCCTGGTTTGGATGTTCATCCCAGGAGCATAAACTGACTAAGACAAATGATAATATCAAAGAAGGAATAAAGAAAATGGGATGATGCAGGAGGTTCAGGGAGGAAGAAAAGAAAGTGTGAAATAAGAAACAGAAGAGCAAAAATCTATGAAATAGAAAAAAAAAAACCCAGTATGGAGAGATGGTACCTAGAAAACATATGCAATGCTCTCTATTATAAAAAAATCAAGATAAAAATTGAGAAATTTTACAATGAATATCAAATCCAAAAGACGTTAATGTTATAGGAAATTATAATGAAGAACTTTATGTTAAGCATTATAGTTAGAATCTAAAATGTCCCCACAGCCTCATGCTTAGAACCTTATTCTCCAGGACCTATTTTGGAAACTATAGAATAGACAGAGGATCCCAAGTGGGGACAGGTCTTTACAGGAGTGGGGGCTCTCCATGGCTCTTCCTGCCTGTTTCAGTGTAACCAGTCACATCACACTGCTGAGGACACAGGCTGATCTTTGCTGCCACCATTCCTTTGACCAAGATGGACTGCTGTCTCCTGAAACCATAAGACAAAAATGGCATTCCTTCCCTAAGCTGCTTTTTAGTCAATATTTTGTCTCACCACAAGAAGAGAAACTACTATTTTGTAAGAATTTAGACAACCTAGGTGATATGAAAATTAAAAAATGAATATGTAATTTACAAAATTTGATCCAAGATGAAACAATAAAAGCTAAATAACACAATGACCATTTAAAACACTGTTTTTATACAAACTTTCCTATCAGAAAATTCTAGAATCACATAAACTTACTGGTGAAATACATTAACATCAAAGAAATAAAGTGCCAAGCCTTTAATCCCAGCACTCAGAGACAGAGGTAGAAGGATCACCATGAGTTTACGGCCATTCTGAGACTATATACTGAATTTGAGGTGAGCCTGGGATAGAGCAAGACCTACCTTGAAAAAAAAAACACCAAACAAACAAAAAAACAAATAAATCATGTGAAACCTACACAATTCCTTTAGAATACAAGGCACAAATACTTCCAAACTTACTTGATGAGGCCAGCATAACCCTTAGACAGAATTATACAAAAGTATTGAAAGAAAGGACAACTGAAGACTAAAAAATCCTTATAAATTAGGTTATAAAAGGCCTAACAAAATTCTAACCAATCAAATCCCACAGCATATAAAGAAGGTAATCAATCATGACTGGTCAGGTTTATTCTGAGAATGAAAAGCTGATTCAATGTCAGGTTCAATCTGTGAGGTTCATCTTGTATACTGGTTTTCTATTGCTCCATAAACAATCACTACACATTTAGCAGCTAAGTAGCTCTTCATGAAATTGTAACTGGATTTCTGTTCAGAATCTCAAATCAAGATTTCAGCTGAACTGAGATTATGTGGAGGTTATGGGGGTTGGGGTGGAGGACAGGGGACATTTGATGTCCAAGTTCATTACGGTGAATGGCAAAACTCAGTTCCTTCCATCAGTAGGACCGAAGTCCACTTTCCTTGCTGGCTGGAGGCCATGGGCTGGAATCCATCCCTGGAGACTGCCTGTGTTCCCTACTTTATGACCTAACTTCTTCAGCAGGAATAAGAAGTGTTTTCTTCACCAATCTTGCTTACATTTTAAATCACTGTGATTTGTCTGTCTTATATCTAAACACAGGCTGTAGGTACACTTGGTTATGTCAAGCTTACACACAGAATCTCCCCTGTTTTTAAGGTCATTGGTTGGGGACTATAACAACATACATAGAATCTTTTTGTATCAGTATTCACTTTATTATTTCACTGAATAAATGTTAGAGGATTTTAAATGCAAGGGCCTGGAAATTTTGGACCCATGTGTAATTATACCTTACATAGGGTATTAATGGAATAAAATAAATCATTTTTAAAGAAAAAGACAGGCATTTAAATTAACCACCTAGTCATAGAGCAACAATAAAATAAAAAGTATTATTTTGATTCAATATCATGATGGCTGGCTTTCTGAGTCTTAGAAGGACCATGCATAAAGCTAAGAGATAATTGTCACTGACAGCCCTGCTTGGTTACAGACCTGGCCTGCTATACTATCATCATAACTAGCAAGATTTTCCACTGGTGTAATTATGGCACAACTGTTATGGGTGCAAACAATTTCTTTCTGATTGATTGGATTTAAGGGCCTTTCCACAGGAGAGTCTAAGTCTAAGTCACATCAGAGGCCTCTGGGTGAGGAGGACTTTCTTCTCTTGTTAGATTCATGTGATATGCCTGTCAGAGTGCCTTCTGAACATTTGTATTCACACCCATAGATGGATGATATTTTTGCCTTTGTTGATCACGAAGGGAAAGTTTGCTTTAGCTGTGGATGGCAGTTACTGTAGTAAGTCATAATTTCCCAAGCTGCTGAGTCTAAGGTGATTCTTGCTGAGGTATCATGGCCAAATTTTCAGCCACAAATGGAAGAAGTTGAAAAGATATATGTGTCACCCCCTCCAAGTCTCAGAGAACATTGCAAAAGATCTTTCTGCCTAGAAAGAATGTATGTATGGCTCTTCTCTCTAATCGGAACCATTTCCTCTGAGAAGGAAGGAGGCTCACAAAAATCAGAAAGGTAGTAAACCTTAAAATTTTCAGAACTCTGAGAAAATTCCAGGATTCATAAGGTTCTTCTCCAATGTTATACAATCAGTAAAACTATTTAGTAAGCTATAGAGAGGGGATTCTCTGATGGAGATGCCTGAAGATCGGCAAAGAAGTAAGTCATCATCCAAGACTGGGGGGTGATAGGGGAGGATACAGCTGTCTTTTATATATGCTCCTATAAGTAACCACTGTGACCTCTGATTCATCAATCAATCAATGCTAGGTGGAATCATTTCTTTGATCAGGTATCAGTGACCTTTTGGTAGAGACAAGAAGCCACAGAGCTCTTGTTATAAGCTGTTTAGTCAGGTCCACAGGCTATTAGGGATAGGTAACCATTGATCTTTCCACAATGCAAATAATAAGGGACTTCCAGTATAAGGGCTAAAGTTCATTTTCAAAATTATTTATTTATTTTGTTTGTTTATTTACATTTGTTTGTGTGTGTGTGTGTGTGTGTGTGTGTGTGTGTGTGTGTGTGTGCCTGCGCCGCGCATGCGCGCTTCCAGCTTATGCAGGTGGATTGAAAATTGGACCCTCAGCTACCAGGCTTAGTAAGCAAGCACCTTTAACTTCTGAGCAGTCTTCCCAGCCCTAAGAGCTGAAATTTCAAGAGAACTTCTACACATTAAGGTGATGGCTGCTGACTCATTAGTATGCTGGCTGACGCTTCAGCCTTTGCACCTTGTTTTCCCCATTTCCTGTGGCCACAACTTCCTTATCTATACAATCTCACCTTGTACCTTTACCAATCAGAGACCCAAGCTTCATTTATGTAAATCTATCACATCTGGAACTATCAAATGCCTAATTTCCCCTCTAACTCATTAAGATCTTATAAAAACCATGTCAGCAACTCATTTTAAGTACCCTCCCCCTTCTGTGTGAGGAACTTTTTTCTATTTTCAATAAATCTTGTTTGCATATCCTTCTTTGCATGATCTCCTTCCTCCCCAATCTGCTGAGCTCCTTGATGAGGAGGCAAACTCAAGAGCCATTGCCATGAAGAGGTTTAGTGACTGTTGGGTGTCCAGAACTCTAGCACCCAAGCTGCACACTCAGGACAAACAAAAGGCTCCATCATGCTCAGAACTGTCTCAACTCTCTGAGATAAATAAATACGTGTGTTCCTGTCTCCCTAGGAAAATCATATAACACAGAATATTGCACATACTATATCACCTGAAAACAGAGCATCTTAGGATGGTGAAACCCTCAGGATCTCAGTAGTGTGGACTTTCAAAAAAACTATAGTTAGGAAAAATTAAAGAGATCATTTACAGTTTCAAAGTACTAATAAATGGTGATTTTTTTAGAGATTGTTTTTCCAGTGTCACATAAAGAAGTCTGTGTATTTAGCCTGGCTTCATATTTTGATTTCTGTTTATATCTATCTAGCATTTTCAGCATGACATGGGCATCAAGCAAAATGCCTGTTGCTAACAATGTATCATTTCAAGCAAGAAATGTACAAGAGAGCAAATGGAAATCCAGACCTTATGTTCTCAAATTTGTATCTCCAACTTGATTTCTGGAGATAATGTATCTTTTGGGCATCTACAAGGCTTGAAATGTTACCACCAAATTTCAGGAAACTTTATAATTTAGAGTTTTGCAACCTCAATTACCATGTGCTGTAGTTACCTTCAAGCCTTGGGAACAAACACACAACCAACAGCAGCTGATAGAAGGAAAGGATTTATTTTGACTTACAGTCCTCAAAGGGAAGCTTCACAATGACAGAGAAAGAATGGTATGGCAGAGACTGGGCATCACTCCATGTAACAGCAGGTAGAAGATAATAGCAAGAGAGTGAGTGAAGAGCTGGCGGCAAAAGGGAGCTGATATAACACCCCAAAGCCTACCCCCAGCAGCATACCTCCTCCTACAAGGCTCCACCCCCAAAATGTCACCAACTGGGGACCAAACATCAAAAACATGAGTTTATGGGGGCCGTCTGATTTAAACCACTACACCATGTTTGAACAGACAAAATTAATCATGGAGACCACTGATGAGTATTTTATGTTTGAATTGGTGAAACACTAATCCAAGGTGAGACTGGGAATAAACTGATTAAGTGTACACCTTACTTCTACGGTCTTGAACAATTTACAGCTATGCCTTGATAACATTAACATTGATGGATGCTTGCAAATTTGTTTTTTCCCAATGTTGCTGGAAGTATGTATATTAATATCATCACAAGGAAAGCCAAGGAAAAAGGTCATCTAATGCTACTGAAAATTATGTAGCCTTTCATAATGTTAGTCTTTCTATAGCTGGTGTGTG
>PVHP010046210.1:0-13377 GCA_004024765.1 Zapus hudsonius | reverse complement strand
AGCTCATGTAGTGTGTTTCCTGCCTTGGTTCTAGAACCAGCCATTTCTTCAGGGATCCCCTGTCTCTTATTTCGAAAGTGGTGTTAGTCAGCCACAGACATTCAATCTACACAGGATAAGCCAGTGAGACAGAAACCAACCATCTTCGACACAAAGACCCCTAAACTCACAACCTTAAAGCATCCTTAATACTCATCCACCACAACTCAGGGACCTATGCGGAAGAGGGGGCAGAAAGATTGTAAGAGCCGTGGTGGGGGAGACTATCCAGAGGCATGGCACCCTTCAGTAACAACACACTTGGGCCAGGAGGACCCATCTGAGTACTAGGCTATCCAGGGTCCCCTGCCACAAGGACTGATCCAGATGGCCCATGGAGGAGGATATCCAGCTGATTGGGGATGGGGAGGGGGGGCATTGGGGAATTGGGGATAACAACTCATTGTTTGCCCACTGAATAATGTAACTCACTATGGACAATAAATATATATTTAAGACTTAAAAAAAAAAGAAAGTGGTGTTAGAGGCCAAGAGCTTATTCCTAGTGTGGTCTTTGCTGCTATGGAATCATCACTTCTAGACCGTCAGCTAACATAGGAAGATCTGTGTGTGTACTAGCCTATACATACATATAAGTATTTTTATGTATAAGCATCTGTAGCTACATGGAACTTAAAGAGTTTGTTACCAAAGATGTGGGATCTTTTGGCACAGAAGCAATAGAAACGAGAGCAAGTCAAGCATGAGGGAATGCTGACAAGGTTTTGAAGGGATTGCAAGCTATAGTACTGACAGGCCAGGCTACTCTCAAACAATGGCTTGTATTAACTTGCTGGAATAGGCTAGCAGCAGTCATCTGGCCTCATGGTCTTCAGGAAATTAAGGTGGGGCAGAGGCTTCAGCATAGCAAGACCCTGCCTCAAAAAAAAAATCAATAGACCACCCGAGTCTATGTCTAGAACCTAAAATTCAGAGAAGAGAAATTTATGAAGTTTGAGAAAATTCAAAGATGGGTCTTCATTCCTGCTTTTCTGCAAGATGGAATAATTACACCCATCCATTGCCAGGGAGTAAATGGTATTCTATATATTGTAAGGATTTGACGTCTACTCCCAGAATACCTTCTGGAAAGATCATAATGATTTCTTTCTGCAACAGATGTGGATCAGAATGTGTGTGTCAGAAAGTACTGCCACTCATCACTATTAACGTATGTTATCAGCTAGAGAAATGAGAGGCTCTCATTAATGCACACATTTTATTTGCTTAATTATTATTAGAAAGCAAGCTTTTCCCTTATGTTAATTATTTTCTTCTGTGAATTGCCTGCAATCTGCTCATTTTTTTATTTTCAGTAGCCTCTTCTGTAATACATTTACTCTTTGGCAATCATGATACAAATATTTTTTCCAGTTGGCTGCTGATCTTTCTTATGTTAACTTCTTCTTTTATTAGAAAGGGATGTTGTAGGGATTGAACCCAGGACCTTAGGCATAGTAGACAAGTGCTCAACCATTGAGATATATCCCTAGTCCTTTAAAAAAAATTTAGTGGGACATGGTGGTACACACCTTTAATCCCAGCACTAGAGAGACAGAGGTAAGATCTCAGTGAGTTCAAGGACACTCTGAGACTACATAGTGAATTCCAGGTTAGCCTGGGCTAGAGTGAGACCCTACCTCAAAAAAACAAAAAAAAAATCTTTTTGCTATGGTCTAAATTTCCCAGGCTAGCCTGAGGCATGCTGGCTCCTGCCCACCTTGTCACAAATGATTGACAGGGTCGCTGGGCAATGGGATGATGATGCTGCCACCTGTCTGTGTGTTCAGCAAACTCTAAGGCACATTGCCTATCTGTGGGGCATCCTGGCAGGATGTCCTGCCAATTTTAAGACTTGGCTGACTTAGTACAATACTGGGGATTTGGGTCGATAAGATTCTAATCGGGAGGGGTGGGAAATTATAAACTCATGATGGGTGGGGAGGGTTGGGGGTTATGAGCTGAACTAGGATTGAAAGGGAGGGTGGGAAGAGTCTAGCTGGAAGGAAGGGGCCAGCAAGGCCACAGCCTATGCCATGAGGAGGTTCCTCTGCTTTAGGGGCAGGGTTTCAAAACCTGAAGAGCCTGGTTACATGCAAGGGTATAAGCTGGTAGGGAAGATCCAAAAAGCTGCCAGCCTGGGACATGTTGACAAGATCTGGAGTCTTCTCTGGCTGAGGAAGAACCACATTCCAAAAGGAACAAGAAAAAAAGGACCGCTCTGCACTATGCCTGTACCTATTGCCACCTAGAAGTGGCAAAGCTCCTTCTGCAGAGGAAGTGTAACTAACATCAATGCCTTCGACAGTAACCCCAGTGCACAGCACTGATTAAGGCCTCATAGCACCAGCATGAAGCGTGTGTGGAAACCATTCAGGAAAATGGAGCTGATCCCAGTGCCAACAACAACACAGCTCTGCACTACACAGTGTACAATGATGACCCTGCAATAACGGCCACACTACTTGAATATAATGTAGAGCCTGAAGTCAAAGCAAAGGATGGCTTCACACCACTTATAGCTTCTGTAGTAGATGACAATCTGCAGGGAGCAGAAATTTTGCTAAGAAAGGTGAATGTTAACACAAAGGATGACCGAGAACCGCCCTCTCACATGCCATGATGCACCAGTCAAAAAGTATGATCCAACTGCTTCTTGACAATGGTGCTGATGACTCTTTGGTAGACAGTTTGGGGCACACTCTACATTATTACATTTTAATGCAAAACCTTGGCATGAGTTCAGAGAAGCATCCTGAATTTACTGAAGAAAGGCAGAAAGATCCCCCCCCAAAGCAACAAAGAAAGCAAGAGTACTTCACCGAGGCTTGCTAACAGGCAGGGTTCTAGGGGTTCTTTGCCTAAAACAAAAGAGAATGATGTCTAGAGCGCTGTGCCCAGCCATGCACAGATGATGCATTCGGATTGTACTTTGGGCACCCCATATCCTGGACCGAAACTCCCATGCTTGGCCAGAGCCACCAGCACTGGTGTTCCAGAAGGATCTGGTTAAACCAAATCCAGCTCCTCATGAGGCAAAGCAACAGCACACTTAAATCTTGTATGGGAAGGAGGAGGTGAATCTGAGCACACTCGATACACTGGCGAGGGATAGCGAGCAAGAGATCTTAACCTTCCTGGACATGGATGAAAATGGCCTGGATGTCTTTTTACTAAGAGGGGTCAGCATTCTGATCTAGAGGAAAATGAACCAGTAAAGAAAGAGAACAAGACACATTTGAGTAACTGGGGTGGATGGGAATTAATTTTAGGGCAGATAATAAAGGAACATGAAAATTGTGAAGACAGCAGTTCAGGTGACAGTACTATATGGTCCCCTTTATCAAGCCTTTCCAAAACACCAATCCCTCCTGCCTCTTGGCTCATATCAGAAATGGAGTTATTCAGTTATTGTACAGAAAGGAATAGGAAATGGATATAGAAATGATCAATGGAAAAAATGATGTGACCAGGACTAGGAACAGAGGAAAGTGAGGGATCTCCCTGTGGTGCTGAGGATACACTGGCACCACCTCCAGCTTCTGGAGAGGAAGACCAAACCACAAATGGCAGAGTTGCCAATAAGGAAAGGAGCATCAGAAGAAGAGCAAAAGAAAGCTGATGTCTGTAAAGACAGCAACCCAGGAGTAGAAAGTACTGGGCACAGCCCCAAACCCAGGCTTTCCAAAAATGTGCTCCAGATGATTTTAGGCTCACTTTAAGAGCCTAAATGTAGATGGTAAATGTAAATGGTAGAGCCTCATGCTCTACCAACTGAGCTAGGCAGGAAGCCCTGGACTCACTTAAAAATTAGAGGATATAATGTAAACACTAAAAACACAGGATAAGACATTGGAGAAAGAAATTGGCAAGGAAATAATTGATAAGAGGACTACAGTGGATTTTAATAATGGCACCTTGACTTTTGTTGTTGCAGAAGCAATAAAGAAGTAACAATCTAGTGAAAAAAATCTTAATTTTACATAATCAAATATATTTTGCTGTTTTTTTAATACAGCATTTCATTGTGTTGCCCAGCCTCGGCTCAAACTAATGATTCTCCATCCTTAGCCTCCCAAGTAGCTGAGATTATATGTGTACACCACCACCACTTGCTTTTGTCATTGATGCTGTGTGTGTGCATGTGTGTTATATGTAGCATATGTAGTATGCTTTGTAGTATGTGTGTGCCACGGCACACATGTGGAGGTCAGACAACAACTTAGTCCTTCACCTTGTTTGAGGCAGGACCTCTGTGTTCACTTCTGCATTTGCCAGTCTAGCTGGCTCACGAACTTCTTATTCTCCTATCTGTGCCTCCTCTCTGGCAGGAGGCATGCTGGGATTACAGACATTTACTACAACAGCCAGCTTTTATGTTGGTGCTGGGAATCTGAACTCTGGTACTCAGCAAGCACCCTATCAATGAGCCATCACTCCAGCCTCTGAGGTAATCTTTAAAATGCCCTTTCTAGAACTAATCAAAAGAGGGAGCAGAAAGAGTGTAAGAGTCATGGTGGAGGAGAATATCCAGAGACATTGCCCCCCTCAGCAACAACACACAAGGGCGGGGGGAAACCTGGCTGCCTCTTGTGCTACCCATAACCTCCTACCCCATGGAACAATCCAGTATGCCCACCAAGGAGGATACCCAGTGGATTGGGAACAGGGAGGAGGGAATCGGGGATACCAACATAATATTTACTAATATAATGCATCTAGTTTTGGACAATAAAAATATTGGTTAAAAAATAAAAATGCCCTTTCTAGCCCTGAAATCATGTGCCATCTGTATTTCTTTGTGTTGCTAATGATTTAAATTGTTGTATTTAAATGTTGTTTGTTCCTTACAATATAGCAAATAGGACCAGGCATGATGGTACATGCCTTTAATCCCAGCACTTGGGAGGCAGAGGTAGGAGGCTCACCATGAGTTCGAGGCTGCCCTGAGACTACACAGTGAATTCTAGGTCATCCTGACTACAGTGAGACCCTACCTTGAAAAACAAAAATGTAGCAACCCGGGATCTGCCTTCATTTTGTGAGCTGTAGGTATGGAGGATTGAGTAGATTTTACTCTTCAGTTAATGACATATTATCATTATCTGTCCTGGAAAGGTCTTGAGATAAGATGACAAACAAAACAGTGTTTTATAAAGACACCCTTGATGGGGAAGTGAGGGGGCATTGGGTGAGGGAGGGAGAAAAATAGAATGAAAATTTGGAAATATTTAGAAATGGGCACTCTACTTCCGGTTCATGATGGCAAACTAGAAGCCACGTGGTGTCCCCAAGGGAACAGAGATTAGGATTTTTAGCTGTGATAGAGGCCATGGACGCAAGCAATAGCCAGGTCCTCGACTCCAGACACTTTCCAGCAATAGATTCTTCTGATTGGAACCTGCATCAATCATAAGAGCGCACGGAGGCAGATGCAGAGAGACAGCTGAGGCCCATCTAACCCTACCAACTGACTGTAGGCCGATAGCTGAGATTCTGGCAAGAGAGGAGCCACCACAGTCATATCGTGGAGGATCCAAATGGAACCCCCGCAGAGAATGACGGGATGAACAGCCACAGCCATTAAATCAACACAGGATAAGCCAGTGAGACAGAAACCCAACGATTTTTGACACAAAGACCCCTAAGCTCACAACCTTAAAGCAGCCTTAATACTCATCCACCAGGACTCAGGGAACTATGCAGAAGAGGGGGCAGAAAGATTGTGAGAGCCGTGGTGGGGGAGATTATCCAGAGGCATGGCCAGGAGAACCTGGCTGAATACTAGGCTATCCATGGTCCCCTGTCACAAGGACTGATCCAGACGACCCATAGAGGAAGTTATCCAGCGGATTGGGGAGGGGAGGGCAGCGGGGAATTGGCGATAACAACTCATTGTTTGCCCACTAAATATTGTAACTCATTATGGACAATAAAAAAAGGAAAAAAAAAAAGAAATGGGCACTCTATCACCATTTAGGGAGCAAAGCAAAAGCAATACTTAAAGGGTAGGATGGTTCATCTTGGGCAGGAAGCTCACCTTGCAGCTGGATAGAAGTCTGGTAACCTCACTCTCATTTTGTGTGTTTTGCAGTCCATGATCAGATGGCCTGTTTGCTCTGGGCTGGTGGCAGGCAGCACTCTGTGGTAGGAGCGTGAGGTAGAACAAAACCACAGCACAGCACAAAAGCAGCACAGGCTAGAGACTAAGCTTCTCACCCATGGGCCTTTGGGGAACACTCTAGGTCCAAGCTACAGAAGTAATTACAAGCAGCAGAAATCAAGGAAAATATAGAAAAGAGTAATAAATAAAAAACTAGGAGCTAGAGAGATAGCTAAGCAGTTAAGGCACTTTCCTGCAAAACCTTACAATTGGGGATCAATTAATTCCGCAGTACCTATGTACAAGGTATCTCATGCATCTAGAGTTCATTTGCAGTGGCTGGAGGCCCTGGCATCATGCCCATTTTCTCTCTCTCTCTTTCTCTCTCTCTCTCTGCTTGCAAATAAATAAATAATTTTAAAAAGAAAGGACAAAAGAACATTTTATTTAAATAAAATGTCTCAATAATTTTAAAAACTCATTCTTATCCTTGTAGTATTCACTTCTAAGTATAGTGTGCTAGCTTCTTAATTACAATATATAATCTGTGTAACCTATTTAATATGGATCCTTTGTACATTGAAAATATAAGAAAAAGTTTGTATATTAATAATCATAACTAATGTATATGAGTTAGTTCACCAGTTAAGATAGAGGAATTTATAGAGTGGATTTAAAATTGTAATAATCTGTTAAAAAAAATACAGAAAGGAGGAATTTTTGTTTTAGTTTTGGTCCTGAAGACTGAACGTAGGTCCTTATGCACCTAAGCATGTCCTCTACTGCCCTATCTCTCCAGTCCCCTCCTTTGATAATTAATGACACTTCACTCACTCATGGCTAAGGGTGTAGCCTTAGTTTATTGGTTGCAGAGTTCTGATAGCTGGAACTTACTAACTGCTTTGTTTACTTCTTTTTCTTTTATTTTTAAAAATATTTTATTTATTTATTTTCTAGCAGAGAGAGAGAGAGAGAGAGAGAGAGAGAGAGAGAGAGAGAGAGAGAGAGAGCGCACCAGGACCACCACCTTGTGGGTCTGGCTTATGTGGGTCCTGGGGAATCGAACCAGGGGCCTTAGGCACTGGAGGCAAATGCCTTAGCTGCTGAGCCATCTCTCCAGCCCTCTTTTATTTTTTAAAATATTTATTTATTTGAGAGAGAGAGAGAGAGAATGGGTGCACCAGGGCCTCCAGCCACTGCAAATGAACTCCAAACACATGTGCCCTCTTGTGCATCTGGCTTTATATGGGCATTAGGGAATCGAACTCTGGTCCCTCTGCATTACAGGCAAATGCCTTAACCGCTAAGCCATCTCTTCAGCCCTTTCTGATTGTTTTTTTTTTTTTTTTTTTTTTTTGGTTTTTCAAGGTAGGGTCTCACTCTAGCCCAGGCTGACCTGGAATTCACTCTGTAGTCTCAGGGTGGCCTTGAACTTATGGCGATCCTCCTACCTCTGCCTCCCGAGTGCTGGGATTAAAGGCGTGAGCCACCACGCCCGGCTTCTCTGATTGTTTTTCACTTGCTTACTTATCTACAAATTTCTGAGAGGAGTGCATTAGGATCTCTTGTTATAATTATAGATTTATCATTTCTTTCTATAGTTCTATAATTTTAAAAAATGTTTTGAGGTGAGGTGTAAATTGGGTTTATACATCTTTGTATCTTAGCTTTGCTTTTTTTTCAGTTGCATATAATCTCTGTCCTTTGTTACTTTTTCTTGGTTTGAATTAAATTTTGATCGACATTAAGATCTGAACAAGCAAAAAAAAAAAAGAAAAGCCCTAAGATACATGGATCCTCAGATTGTCTTTTACTTGTTGCATTAGCTTTGGTTCACTACATTTATCATTTGGATGTGTTCAAGGCTTGTTCCCTAGCTGGTGGATCCAACACGAATGCTCTAACCTAATCAATGGATTCATCCCTGTGACGGATTCACAATCGGATGGCATTAATAGGAGATGATACAACTCTCAGATGTGGGGCCTAGTTAGAACTAGATGACTTGTCCTAGGGAGCTGTGTCTTCTTATAGGCCCTCTCTGCTTCCTGTTTGCCATGACATGAGCCACTTGGCTCCACCACATGCTTCTGGCCATCGTGTCAGCCTCACTGTGCTTCTTTGACCAGAAGCAACAGAGCCACGTGACCATGAACTGAAACCCCTAAAACCATGCACCACAATAAATCTCTTCTCCCTTAAACTGTCTCTCTCAGGCTTTTGTCACAGTGACAAAAAGTCCAAGTAACACAATATTTTACAGCATTCATTTGCTCATTCTACCTAAATTTCTGAAATTATTGGCATGAAGGTTTTCCTGTCATCTGTTTATCCATCATGATTGTGTTATCTCTAGTGACAATCCCTTTTTAGTCTTATCTGGATAATTTGTGGCCTCTCTTTCATTCTTACTAAACATTTATAGATTTGGTGTGTGTGTGTGTATGAGAGAGAGAGAAAAAGAGAGAGAGAGAGAGAGGTATGTGTGTGATGGTTAAGTTTATCATCAATTTGACCTATTTAATAATCTACAGTAATCTTAGCTGGGTCTCTGAGTTTACCTGGAGAAAAGATTGAAAAAAGGAAGAGGTCCCTCCTCCAGAGTGAGCCCTTACCACCCCCCCTCCCCGAGTGTTTGGGCCTTCCAGAAGGGGACTGGATATAGGAAGCTTAAAGGGAAGGGAAATCTCTTCTTTCCTCCCCCGGCTGCTGGTGCTTGTTGTGACTTGCACTCAGATCCTGCTCTACTCTGCTTCCTGGACATTGGGAACCCAGTTTCCTCAGCCTCACATCATGGACTGAAGACCAGCATCTCCCCAGGGAGCCTTCAGGCCTTCAGTGCTGGATTGGGACTGCTGAGGCATCCAGCCACGTGGACTGTTGTAAACTACCCCAATAAATTCTCCTTTTTACCACAATCATTCTTTCAACTCCATTTCCTCTGGAGAACCCTGACTAATACAATGTGTGCGCATGTTCATGTGAGTGAGTGCAGGTGCGCACATGCACCAGTGCAATGTGGAGGTCAGAGGACAGCTTCCAGATGTCAATCCTTGCCTTCCATTTCATTTGAAAGGCAAGGTGTCTCATTGTCTATCACTCCATTTGCCAGGCTAGCTGATCCAGCAGCTTCTGGGAACTCTCCTGTCACCCTCCCATCTCACCATGGGCATACTGAGATTACAGAAGCCTAACATAGCCTGTCTTTTACATAGATGCAAACTCAGTACTCACACTTGCATAATCAATGTACATTCAACTGAGACATCTTCTCAGTCCAGCATTTATATATTTTATTAATCTTTTCAAAGAACCAATTATGGCTTTGTTAAATCTCATTATTATTTATGTTCTATTATAAATATCTTCTCTTGCCAGGCATGGTGGTGCATGCCATTAATCCCAGCACTCGGGAGGCCGAGGTAGGAGGATTGCTGAGTTCAAGGCCACCCTGAGACTACATAGTGAATTCCAGATCAGCCTGGACTAGAGCGAGACCCTACCTCGAAAAACCAAAAAAAAGAATCCTTAAGTCTGATGGCATGCAGACCTGCACACATAGGACTTGATCCCCAAGGCTGAGGTCTGGACCCAGAAAAAAACAGTAGTTTAGGAATTTCAATAGCATCACCCATAAGTCAGTGACTACATATAAATATCTTCTCTTTATTTTTCCCATCTAATTTCTTTATATTTACTGTGTTGCACTTTTATTTTCTAACAATTTATGGTAATATCTAGATAACTTGTTTATCAGCTTTTTATCATTACTAATGTTGTCTTTTTTTCCAGTATTTGAATTCCAGTTGATTTATTGGCAATTTTATACATATATGTAATGTGCTTTTTTTAAAATTGATATCTTTATTATCCAAAATTAGATACACTGTATGAGCAAATGTTGTGTTGGTATCCCTGTTTCCCTCCTCCTTGTCCCCAATCCACTGGATATCCTCCTCGGTGAGCATACTGGATCAGTCTATGGGGTAAGGGGTTATGGATAGTACAGGTGGCAGCCAGGTTCCCCCCCTTTGTGTGTTGTTGCTGAGGGGGGCAATGTCTCTAGATATTCTCCCCCTCCATGTCTCTTACAGTCTTTCCACCCCTCTTCTGCTCAATTCCCTGAGTCATGGTGGGTTAGTTTTAAGTCTGCTTTATTGCTGAGATCTTAAGGGTCTCTGTACTTCTGCTTTGGGTTGTGTTGGAAATCGGTGTCTATCTCGCTGACTTATCTTGGGTTGACTGATTGGCTGTGGTTATAGGTTTACTAATGTTGTTTTAAGGGCATCATTTTCTTTCTAATAAGCATGAGGCTCATGGGCAAGAGCTTGGTCTTGAGTGCAGCAGAGTTGTGGTGGTGGAAGGGAACGGGTCATGAGAGCATCATCCTTGGACGGAAATAGTGCTGGTCTCAAAGAGTGGGTTAGTTCTCATCGCAGCAGGTGCCCGTCTGCTTCTTTCCTTCTGTATATAGCAGATTTCCTTTCCACTTCTCGGCCACATTTAATGTAGCCATGGGGGGACCCTCCAATGGATGTTAGTGCTGCGCTGTTTGGACTTCTAGTTAACAGAACCATGAGTGAAGTAAGTCTGCTTTCTTTTTATTTACTATTATATTTTGGGGGCTTTTTGAGGCATTCTCACTAGCCCAGGCTGACCTGGAACTTACTCTGTAACCCCAAGTTGGCCTTGAACTCACGGTGATCCTCCTACCTCAGCTTCTAGAATGCTGGGACTGAGGGTGTGCACTACCATGCCCAGCTAAGTTTCTTTTCTTTATAAAAAGTACCCAGCAATTCTTGTACTTCTGCCTCCCTATTGCTGAAATTAAAGGCATGTACCACCATGCCCAGCTAATGAAAATATTTTTTAAGAGAGAAATAAAGCCAGGCGTGGTGGCACACACCTTTAATCCCAGCATTCGGGAGGCAGAGGTAGGAGGATCACCATGAGTTCAAGGCCAGCCTGAGACTACATAGTGAATTCCAGGTCGCCCTGGGCTAGACCCTACCTCGGAAAACAAGAGAAAGAGAGAGAAAGCCAAAATTAATAAATTAGAGATAGAAATGGTTGCTGCATATTCCAATGAAATGTAGAAAATCATTAGGGAATGATTTGGAAGGAAGGGAGGGATGGAAGGAGGGAGGGAGGGAGAGAGGGAGGGAGGGAGGGAGAGAGAGAAAGAAGAAAGAAGAAAACGTTCCAAAATACTGGAAAATCTAAAAGAAATGGACAAATTCCTAAACACATGTGAACTGCCAAAATTAATTCAAGAGAATATAAGCAACTTTAAAAAATCCATAACAAGCTGGGCATGGTGGTGCACACCTTTAATCCCAGCACTCAGGAGGCAGAGATAGGAGGATCACTGTGAGTTCAAGGCCACCCTGAAACTACATAGTGAATACCAGGTCAGCTAGAGTGAGACCCTACCTGGAAAAGCAAAAAAAGAAAAATCCATATCAGAGCTGGGTCATAAAAGGGGGTCCACCGTGCATATGAGCTCTCTCTCTCTCATTGTGACAGCCCAACATAAGGTTTGTCCCCTCTTCTCCCAGCCTGGCTAGGAGAGGGAAGGGCTTTTGTACTTGCCTGGATGTTTTTCTGCCTTCTCACATTTATTCTCTTTCCAAATGTTTTGTCACTTTGTTATATGTATGATTTTCCTCAAAACTCTGGGTCTACCACATGTGTAGTAATTAGTAATTCTGGGCTATACTATATTCTCCCAGTACTGGACTCCTGATTCCTACTTTGGTGCTCTCTTACTCTGCTAAAGAAAGTGTGAGCTTTCTTTAAGTCCAAGTCTTTCACTAGCCAATTTATCTCTTAGGCTTTCCTGACCTCTATGTGACTATAAGGGTGAGGGGCCTGTATTCATATGAGCTGTTTCGTGTGTGTGTGTGTGTGTGTGTGTGTGTGTGTGTGTGTGTGTGTGTGTGTGTGTTTCTTTTAAATCTTTTGGTATAGGATCTCAGATCCTGCCTTCCAAATGTGTGAATGTATACCAGGGGTTCTCCCCGACCCTGGGAGTTTTGCTCTGTGAATGAGGTATTTTCCACCTCCCCACCCCATTTTTAACTTGGCAGGGATGGGAATTCCCTTCTTGCCTGAGTCTTTTTAAGTACATAATTCATAATTTCTCTCTAAATAAACTCAGTAATTCATAAATTACCCTTCTCAGAGTCTCTTTTCTCAATTCTTTGTTAAAATAAACAACCCTAAGGTTGGGGTTCACAGGCCTAGAGAGGACCTCTGAGCCCTAAAATCTTGCATCACTAGGAGCCAGAGAGGAAGGCAATAGATCGGACCAAGGGCCATAGTTCAAGTGGCCTTAGGGGTCCCTGGCAGCAAAGGGGCTTGTCCACATGCTTGAGCAGAAAGTGTTTTATCCACTAAGCCAGCCCTCCAACCCCTATTTATATATTGGTTATCTGGTATTAGTTTAGATAAACATTAAAATTATGATTTTAGTATTATTTTGCTATGCCTTTTGAAGTTAGCTACAGACATAATTCTTCACCTCTAAGTACGTCTGGGTGTTATGTCTAAGAACAATGACATCTCCCATAACACATACAGAATGCTAACACTAGGTATGGTATATACCTGTAAACCTGGCACTCAGGAGATAAAGAAAGAAGGATCAGTAGTTCAAGGTCATCCTCAGCTACCTGACAAGTTTGGGGCTAACCTTTGATACATAAGACTCAGTCTCAAATAAATAAAGGGAATAAAAATAAATATAAAAGGTGATTTTTAAAAATTATTATTCTTTTATTACACCGCACTTGGGAATCATTGTTAGAAAACCATTCTCTACACTGATTTTTCTAGGCAAATTCATCTTTTCCCAAATGGCTATCCAATTATTTCAGCACCATTTATCAAAAAGTCCATCTTTGTCCTGGTGACAGGTTGTCATCTTTATGACATTAACTTTCTATATGTATGTATGTGGTTAAAGCTGCAGCTGATCTTTTGGTTCTGCTTCAGGAGTGTATCTGCTCCTGGACCATTGCCAATCTGCTATAATCACAGAGGATGTTTAGTATGTTAACATCTGGATAGCCAGTCACCCTCACAGTGCCTGTTCAGTTTTCCTGCATAGTCTCATGGACTTATTTGTCTAGTTCCACAGAAAAGCTGTTGACATTTTCCTGAAGACCACATTTAATCTACAATTAACCTAGAAAGAACTAACTTGATAATGCTGAGACATTCAATCAGGAACA
>PVHP010046209.1:0-14080 GCA_004024765.1 Zapus hudsonius | reverse complement strand
ATAATAATAATAATAATAATAATAATAATAATAATTGTCAGGGGTGAAAGCCTTTGGGGCCTTTGGAGGCACACGCTGGCTTAATCTCAGGACGGCACCTGACAGCTTGCCATGAGGGGCTTAGCTTAATGAGTTTCAGGAGGTGATCTCGATTGGCTGTTATGCACAGGTTCTTACCATTAGCCCTCTGATTGGCCAGGAAGCTCTATATATTCTGCCTAGTTCCCTGCAATAAAGAGCACACGGTCATCAACCCACAAGCGGTGTATGTGTGTATCTGTATGATCACTGCCCCCGCGGGCGGCGGGCAGTGATAGGTGGTGGCCTGTACAGGGACACGAAAAAAACGAAAACATACGGGGACACAAAGACACGAAAAATGTACGGGGACACGAAAAATGGGGAGCCGAGTACAGAGAATGAAAACTGGGAAAAGTACGGGGAGACAGAAACCGGGGAAATGGAAGGATCCATAATAAAAAAAAACCTAGGTAAGAAAAGTTTTATGGAAAGAGCGGTTCAAGATGGCTGACTAGCGGACACTCCACGTCCCTCGGGTAACAAGGGTCAGGGTTTTCAGCAGGGATCCAGGTCGTGGACATAAGCTGCAGTCACACTCTGAGCTGCAGATACCTCCCAGCACACGATTCTCACCAGTGGAAGCTTCCATCGAGGACCGTGCTCGCCAGAGGCAGAGATTGTGTTTGTATTTTTCAGGATGCAGCGAGAGAGCTGGGGCCCATCTAACCCTACCAACCAACCACAGGCCGATAGCTGAGATTCTGGCAAGAGAGGACCCACCACAGTCATATTGTGGAGGATCCAAATGGAACCCAGCAGAGAATGACGGGATGAACAAGGGGCCAACAGCCACAGCCATTAAATCAACACAGGATAAGCCAGGGAGACAGAAACCAACGATTTCAACACAAAGACCCCTAAGCTCACAACCTTAAAGCAGCCTTAATACTCACCCACCACGACTCAGGGAACTAAGCGGAAGAGGGAGCGGAAAGATTGTGAGAGCCATGATGGGGGAGATTATCCAGAGGCATGGCCAGGAGAACCTGGCTGAATACTAGGCTATCCATGGTCCCCTGTCACAAGGACTGATCCAGACGACCCATGGAGGAGGTGATCCAGTGGAGGGGGGAGGGGAGGGCAGTGGGGATTTGGGAATAATAACTCATTGTTTGCCCACTAAATGTTGTAACTCATTATGGACAATAAAGTAAAAAAAAAAAAGAAAAGTTTTATGGTCTGCGGTAAAAATGACGGTTGTGAAGCTTGCCGAAATGGTTATCATGGTAGAAGCGACGAAATTAAAGTGCAATAAAATTGACGAAAATAGAGAATTAAAAATTCTCTGGAAGTGATTATGAGAAGGTCCATTGAAAGTGGCCAAGAGGAAGTGAGGCATGCCGAGAGAGCAACTGAGGTTCGCGGTGAAAGTGATGAGAAAGTCACTAAGAGTGGCGGAGGTTCGCGGTAGTAGAGTGAGAATTATGGGCCCGTATGGAGACGTTCCCGGGACTGCAGCCTGGGGAAGGGGGGAACGGACACGCTTTGCTCTGGTCCAAGTAAAAGTGGGAGCAATTTTGGTTTTAATGAGAATAATTCAAGAATGGTGGTATATAAAAGTAGACTGTTTTTCTGCATGGCATAGAGGAAGGGAAGATGGGCTGGACTCCGCTCTGTGCGCCCTGAGGCTATGAGACAGATGGGTAGGTTAGGCAAAGAGCTCCACAGACGCCAAGGCCTAGAATAGTACGAGATGGCAGAGAACTTTGGCGGGGAATTCTTAGTTTCTCTCCTTTCCATGAGATTCAATCTGGAGGTCAATGTTTGTTATGGAAAACTGCTCGTGTTTTCCTAAAGACTATAGAGCAGCATATTCCTTGGTTTCTGGAAGAGGCGGAAACAACAGCGGGTAGGCAGCAGCTCCATGATGGCACGCCAGGCCTGAGCGAGTTGGAGTGTGCGTGGTGGCAACTGTCACGGCCACCCAGGCCCAGGCGGTGGGCTTCCACCCCACGGAGAAGCATGCCGAAGCAGTCTGGTCCCAAGGACTGCGTGACCGGCCAGATCCAAGGCGGCCAGGCAGGCGAGCAAATTAAACAAAGAACTCTGGGAACGCCCTGGCCAGGCCAGGACGAACTAACTGGCCTAGAAACTTGGAATTCCTTAGTTTTTTTTTTTTTTCTTTTCTCTGAGATGCAAATTCAACCCCAGGCAACTGTCAAGGTCACAGGACCCAATGCTCAAGAGGGTTATTCTTATGTCAGAAGGTCAGGCTTAGAGGTCTGAGTAATTTATAAGGCCTTTTCTCTGTCTATACAGATGTAAAAGCAAGCTAAGCCTCTACTATTTCTCTAAATATATATGCAAAAGTGATATTTTTCAGTCAGTCTGAAACGCAGGTTTCCACCTTGTTAATGCAAGCAAGCACCCTGGGGCTGGAAAAAACAATGGTCACTCAGGGCTCACCCCAGGGAATGCAGCCTTTTGTTTGTGGGAAAACCAGCAACTCAAAAAATTAATTTTTGCCTTTATGATTTTGAGCTTTGCCTCTTTTTTGGTTATTGGTCTTTGTTGCCTATAGTCTAAAGAATCTGATATGGCCATGAGGTCTTTCCCCAAGATATGTTTGAGAAGGAAAGGTCCTGTAGGATGAATCCGGTTGACTTGATGTCAGACTCTCAAGGCTTGGAGGTCTGAGAGACTTGATTAAAATTTATAAGACCTTTTCTCTGTATATGGATTTGAAATGGGTTGAAAATCTCTGGTTTGGGTTAAAAAGTGTCTGCTAAAAAATCTTTGGTTTGGGCTATATATACAAAAGTGACATCTTTCAGTCAGTCAAAAAGACAGGTTCTTTCACCTTGCCAAAATTCCAGGTGCAAGCCCCTTGGGCTGACAATAGAATAACAAGCAAGGCCAAACCCCAGGGAGGGTTAGCCTCAGGGAGTACAGCCTTTTGTTTGAAGGGAGGGCCCTTCAGGCTAAATTCAATAGATTTTATTTCTGGTCGATTTGCAATTGATTTGATTTCTGGTCAATTTGTGATTAATTTGGTTTCTGGTAAATTCAAAAAATTTTTTCTTCTATAAAATCCTTGTAACACATGAGAAAGAGCGGAGACAGGAGGATGACAAAATGCTTAATTGGCTAATAAAATTTCCTCCTTCTGGGTTATTGATCATGCTTGAATATTAACTATGATACAGATTTGTCTTTCCAGGTTAACCTCGATAAGTTTTGAAAATTCTACCAATGGGAAAATTGCTATATGTATCCAAAAGTTTCAAGGTAGCATTCTAAAAAAAGTAAAGGTGAATGCAGCTTGTCTCAGAGATCATTATGTTTTGCATATACTATTTTAAAGTATGCAACATGAAATTATTAGCAGGAGATATATTATAAAATCTATAAATATGTGCTAATACTATGGGTTGTCAGTTCTCCAAAAATGATAGTTATAGAGGTATTACATATGAGAAATGCCTATGGTTTCTCTGAATTCTATAAGGTATAAAAAACTAAAATATAGTAAAGATAAATATATCTTGGATGTCAATTTTCCTATGAAAGCAATTATTAAGGCTCATGGACTTAACAAAAGAAAGAGCATATACTTTTGTGTTCCACTGTCTTCTGACTGTAGGACAGAGCGCTTCCTATTGCCAAAATCCCAGAAACAGATACATATTTTCCAATACTTCCTCATAGGTCCGTCTGGCCAACGGGTTTATGACGAATGTAAAGGAAAGGAGAATTATATCTTGCTTTGCTGAAGTTCATGATTGTGTAGGTAAACTGAGTCAAAGAAAAAGACATAATGTTTCTTTTCTCATCTATTGCTGAATGGTTAGAGACATTGTCTGCTATAAGTACTATATATTTTCTGCTTGCTTATAAATGAAAAAGAAGGGGGAGAATGCCCCTAGAAAGTGTCTTTCTTAATTTTGGGATTCTTGCAAAAAGACTAGTCATGGCAAATGAGTCTCTAGCTTAAGTTTTTATACAACAGAGTACAGATGTTCTTTTGCTTGTGAAACCATACAGGCTAACACTGGACCTGATCACTCCAGTTATAGCTGTTGGTTCAATGACTAAATTGTATATGAATTAAGAAATGCACAAGAAGAACTCTTGGGGTACTCACCAAGACTAGCTATGTTTCTTTGTCAAGGATAAATTGAGTTTTGGGGATGAAAGTTGCTTACTGATATTAATTTTCTAGGGTGAGGTTTGCATATCTAAAAGCATTGTGAGTTTTAAGGAGATGGGTCTATCTGTTTAATATTGCCAGGTGGTCATCATTTGATTTGTAAGGTTTAATTTCAGTCATTGTGGTTTCTATCCTCCTGTTAGACGTGTTGGAATAACTTAAGCTAACAACATTGGTTGTCACAGGTTTTCCTTTTCAAAAATTTGGCAGGACACTGCTCTGCTTTGTTGCGGATGATCGCAGAAGTTTCCATCTAAGATATTATTTAAACAATTGTTTTATTTTGTGTGCTTGAACTAACTCTTTAAGATTTCAGTTCCGGTGAACGTCAGTTCTCCTCATACATCAATTGCAGTTCGTAAAAAGAGAGATTTTGGAATAACTTCTGTCATCATTGCTGCAATAGCCGTCTCATCTGTGAGGCTACGATGGCTGCTGTTGCTCTTGTTTCAGTTTCTACAGCACAGACTCTCAATAATCTTTCTTCTGCGACTGCCCAAGCTCTGAACATCCATGATCAATTAAATGGACAATTTAAAACTGGACTTATGATTCTTGATCGGCGAATTGTTCCTGTGCAGAAAGACTTGGTATCGTTGGACAATTAATGACATTGTGATGTGTTCGTTCTATTGTAGTCTTCCTATTGTGGGACTTTGTATAATTGATGTTTTGCAGCAAAAATGTCTAGACAGCTGTCATATATGTTAACTAGTCATTGGACTTATGAGTTTAATCTTTATTGCTAACTTATGAGTTTAATAACCTAACCCAATCCTTATTGCTAAAGTGCATATCCCGACTATAGCGTCTTCGATAAGAACTCTTGGTCTGATGTGCATTAATGCTTTGACAATCTCAGATGCGCCAACAACTGCAAGTACAGCTAACTAAGCAAGCCATGTCAACTATGGGTGACCGATCCTCCCCCCATATATGGCTTAAAATGCTGGATCCGTAGTCAGAGACGGGTAAGATCCATGGAATTACATATCCACCTAAGACAGGGTTCTGACGCTTGGAGGTCAGAATTCCAATGATGGGTAAGAGTGTAATTTTCCATGGAAAACCTAAGACAGACACGATCCTGAGGCTATTTTTTAATAAAAGAAAAGGGGGATATGTCAGGGGCAAAAGCCTTTGGGGCCTTTGGAGGCACACCCTGGCTTAATCTCAGGACGGCACCTGACAGCTTGCCACCAGGGGCTTAGCTTAATGAGTTTCAGGAGGTGATCTCGATTGGCCGTTATGCACAGGTTCTTGCCATTAGCCCTCTGATTGGCCAGGAAGCTCTATAGATTCTGCCTCGTTTCCCGCAATAATAAAAGCACACGTTCATCAACCCACAAGCGGTGTGTGTGTGTATCTGTATGATCACTGCTCCCACGGGCGATGGGCAGTGATAGAGAGGCAGAGAGAGACAGAGAGAGATACAGAGAGAGACAGAGAGACAGAGACAGAGAGAGACAGAGAGAGACAGAGAGTGTCAGGGGCGAAAGCCTTTGGGGCCTTTGGAGGCACCCCCTGGCTTAATCTCAGGACGGCACCTGACAGCTTGCCACGAGGGGCTTCGCTTCATGAGTTTCAGGAGGTGATCTCGATTGGCCGTTATGCACAGGTTCTTAACCATTAGCCCTCTGATTGGCCAGGAAGCTCTATAGATTCTGCCTCGTTTCCCGCAATAAAAAGCACACCTTCATCAACCCACAAGCAGTGTGTGTGTGTGCATCTGTATGATCACTGCCCCCGTGGGCGGCGGGCAGTGATAAATAATAATATCTTGACATCTAGTTCTTATCTTTGCTGGTTATAGTTGGAGACTGGAAGAGGCCAAGGAGGACTGGAATTCTCGACTCTTTGGTAGACTTTTCCCTGCAGTAGGTTAGGTCCAGAGAGCTCACCTAAGCTCACTGGTGCCTCTTCATGAGAACAGATCCACCTAGTTCAGAAGCAGGACAGGTTTTTTTTTTGTTTGTTTGTTTTGGATTTAGAGAGGATAGTGTCATGGTTTGATCCAGGTGTCCCCCACAAACAATTGAATGTGTTCTGATAGATCGATCCTCAGCTGATGGCAGTTCGGGTTTTACAGCCTCGATGAAGCTGTGTTGTTGGGGATGGGCTTATGGGGTTATAAGCCAGCTCCCCCTTGCCAGTGTTTGGCACACCTTCCTGCCGCTGTTTGCAGTGCTGCGGCGGAGGTGATGTCCACCCCTCTGCTCATGCCATCGTTTCCCCTGCCAGGATGGAGTCTCCCCTCGAGTCTGTAAGCCAAATAAACCCATTCCTCCACAAGCCACTTTTGTTTGGGTTCTTTCTGCGCAGCAACTAGAATGCTGACTGCAACAGACAGTATATTTTCTGGAAACATGATTAAGTAGTGGGACATTTCATAATTTTTCAGTTTGCTTTGTTTTTGGATTTTAATGTGTATGTACAGATAGAATTTATGAAGTTCATATTCTATATTTATTCATATGTTGCTCTTATTTTATATTTAGAAGTTGTCCGAGGTGAGGTTAGTCACTTGTTTCTTTGACTGGAGATCTGCAAAGCTTGTGAGCAGGGCGGGCGACTGGGTGATGGTCCAGAACAGGACCTGGGAAAAGATGATCATTTGGGAACTCTGGCAAACCGCTAAGCACAAGGGCCGACACTTGACAGACATTCTCTTGGTTCTTTAGCTACACAAACTACATTTCCATTTTCAAAACCAATAGAAGGCACGTGGGCAGGTACCCATGGACACTTTGCGGGTGTTGGTTCAGACACACTTCATGTTAGAATTTGGCCAAGACCCCTGTTTATAGAAAAGAAAGAGCCAGGGAATTTGCTTGTGAATCACGTGGTAAAAGCAGATTGAAAACAAGCATCTGCTGGGTCATGGCTGCTCTCTGGCACCCTTGAGGACAGAAGGCTGATGACGTAGATAAGGCATCACAACCAAAGACTGACAGGCTAAACTTATTTTTCTCATAGACAGGACTTTAAGCACACTATAGAGCTGACATCTCTTCTTGGAATGTGTGTGTGTGTGTGTGTGTGTGTGTGTGTGTGTGTGTAAAACGCCAGATTTGGGTAGAAAAAGATCTGTAATATTGAGACACGGCTGTACCCCTCCAACCCTGGTGCTCAAACGGTCAGACGTGGAGTGTTCCAGGTGCTTCTTGAGACCCTCGCTTCTGCCAGGGCTGATACATTGCCTGACCAGGGACGTGGGTGCACAGGGCCATGACTAAAGCCAGCTGCTCTGAGAAGGACATGAATGTCCTCCTCCCTCTCCAAGTGTCCCCACCCTTCCCAGAACCCTGTGGAATCAGGTGTCCTTTTCTTCGTTCTTGGCTTTGGCATCATACATGCCTCTAGTCAGGCCTCTCCCTCCCTCTCGCTCTGTATGTTCTTGCAGGATGTATTATTTTTATAGATTATTTTAAAATTAAATTTCATAAGCAAACTTTTACATTCATATTTATGTCTGCCTGTATTTGTTTAAATACATCATACTCTTTACATTTGATTAAACATGCATTGCTTATGTATAGTCATCAAAATTAGTTTGGGTATTTCAATATTTAAAATTTCCATACTGGTCAATATTAAGAATCCAAGGTTGTGGAAAAGTTTGTGATACATTCTGGGAGTCCCCCACCCCAGCATACTCCCAGTTTTCTGGGGGAAGTAGGAGACATTTTCTGCAGTGGGGTCACCACTGGTAGGACCCCCATGCTCTGGAAAGTAATCACCCAGCTGGGCCCATCCAGGCAATTCTCATTGAACCCTGCCTCACACCCACACACAGGAAGCAATAAAGTGACCTCAAAGAAGAAGGAGTTCGGTGAAGGGGTGTAAGTACAGGGCAATAGAAGATAATCAGAGGAGATTATGATAAAATGCAATATATATGCATCAGACTAGCAATAAATAAAAAATAATTAAAACCCCACCACCAAAAAAGACAAATATATATTTTTTGGTGCTTACTTCCACCTCACTAGGAATTATACTTACATTATTGCTCCTATAATTAGTTTTCCCTCTTGCATAAAATTAGGTATTTTGTGAGTATTTTCAGGCATGCACTTCTACTCAGCTGCCTGTGCAGATCCCTCCCAGCCTCTGCCCAGCTCTGCCTCCTGGGTGGCTTCCTCTCTGTACCCATCATCCAGCCAGGACCCTGGCACCTACGCTTCTGTCTTCCTTAAGATCTTGTTGCTCTTCCCATTGCAGGTGTCCTATTCCAGACGTTCCTGGTCCTACAGTCTTTTCTTGTCTGACTGCTGGGTTCTACTGAGCATGGATTCCAGTAGCTTCTTGAGATATCACACATAGACTGCACAACTTCTGGGAATTTCCCTGTCTTAAAGTCTTTTTTCTATGTTTCAGTTTGAGTTCTAATTTGACTTGTCATAGAATGCTAAGGTAGAAATACTTTGTCCTCAGAAATGGAAAGACACTTGGATTTGCTGCATTCTCTCTTTGGAAGGCCTTTGAATGTTTTCTTTGTTAGACTCAGCGTTCTGAAAACTCACAAGGTTATCCTTTGGCACGACTTAACATGGAGCTATTATGCTAGGATATCAGTGGTGTCTTGAATCTGAAAACTCACGTCCTTCTTGTCCAGCTAAGTCTTCAAGTGCTGTACTGGCAATTTTCATCTCTCTGTTTTCTCTGCTCTATCTGAAACTCTATAGTCTGTCTCATTCCAATAACTGTTTGGCAATCTATTTTTGTTGATACCTTTAGAGAAGTGTGGTTTAATAGAAATACACTATGAAATTATACTGTATAAAATATCTCAATATAATAATAAATCAATAAACATTGTATTATTGCACATTTAGATTTTTTATAAACTTCATTAAATATTTTTGTGCTTGCATTTTCGCAAATGTGTAAAGAATTCTTGGACTGTAGATGGTGGTTAGGACCAAGAAAATGAACATTTAAATATCAGTGCACATTGTTACTTATTTGTTCCAATGGTGGTACCAATTTGTACTCCTAAACTCATTTATCTATATTCTTATCAATGTTTAATAGCATTAAGCCTTTTAATTTTTGCCAAAATCGTGGAAGAGAAACTGTTTCTCAATTAAAATTTTCAAATAAAAGATGAAGATCTTTTCACATATATGATAACTAAAAGATATATATGATATATCTCCTATGAAGTGCCTATTTTTGCAAGTTATCTAAGAATTCTACATTAAGTTTAATTTCTAGGCATGATAAAATGCTTACCTCAAAATATAAAAAAAGCAAAATTAAAACTACATAGCAAATGTGACTGGTGTATCATAGTTTCACAAGTAAAAAGGAAATACCTGAGTTTGAAGGATATATTTAAACGAAATTTACTTGTAATTTCTATCCCACTCCATTATTTCAAATAAGAACTCCTTTCGTTTTTTAAATTAAAAAGGCAAATGAGCCATAAACACTGATTTACTTTTACATATTAATCATGTTGGCAATGCCTTCATCATTTATGGAACATTGCTAATGTATCTCATTAGTGAGCTGATTCATTTTCAAAAGTTATAAGCAAAAATATATATTTGGTATTCTTATATATTCAAAACAAGAAGAAGCATTAATCACAAGCCTCAGTAGAAATAAGCAGTAGTAACATTTTATAGTCATTTGTGATCTTCTCTTTATTTATTTATTTATTCATTTTCAAGCAGAGATACAGAGAGAGAGAGAGAGAGAGAGAGAGAGAGAGAGAGAGAGAGAGAGAGAGAGAGACACCACCACCTTGTGGGTCTGGCTTATGTGGGTCCTGGGGAATTGAACCTGGGGCCTTAGCACTGGAGGCAAGTGCCTTAACCACTGAACCATCTCTCCAGCCCCCCTCTTTTTTAATATTTTATTTATTTATTTTCAATCAGAGAGAGAAAGAGAGAGAGAGAGAGAGAGAGAGAGAGAGAGAGAGAGAGAGAGAGAGAGAGAGAATGAACCAAGGCCACCATCTTGTGGGTCTGGTTATGTGGGTCCTGGGGAATTGAACCCATGGTCTTAGGCACTGGAGAAAAGTGCCTTAACCACTGAACCATCTCTCCAGCCCCCCTCTTTTTTTAATATTTTATTTATTCATTTTCAAGCAGAGAGAGAGAAAGAGAGAGAGAGAGAACGAAACAAGGCCACCATCTTTTGGGTCTGGCTCATGTGGGTCCTGGGGAATTAAACTCTGAAGGCAAGTGCCTTAACTGCTGAGCATCTCTCCAGCCCCTCTTTCTTTAATATTTTATTTATTCATTTTCAAGGAGAGAGAGAGAGATAGAGAGAGAGAGAACCAGGGCCACCACCTTGTAGGTCTGGCTTATGTGGATCCTGGGGAATTGAACCCATGGTCTTAGGCACTGGAGGCAAGTGCCTTAACCGCTGAGCCATCTCTCCAGCCCTGTGATCTTCTCTTGATGGATCTGTAAAAGTATTGTATTTTAATATTTTATCTATCTATTTATTTATTTGAGAGAGAGAGTGACAAAGAGTGGATGTGCCAGGACCTCCAGCCACTGCAAACGAACTCCAGACACACGCACCACCTTGTACATTTGGCTTTATGTGAGTTCTGGGAAATCAAACTCAGGTCCTTCTTTCTGCCTTTCAGGCAAACACCTTAACTGATAAACCATCTCTCCAGCCCAAGCATTGTATTTTAAATGTGAACTTGATACAGAAACTTGCATCATTTTACCCCTTAACATCACATGACAAACATTTCTTCTATACTCACAACAGTATTTTTATTTAATATTTTAAAAATTATTTATTTATTGCATGCAGAGAGAGACAGAGAGAAGAGACACAGAGAGAGAGAATGATGCACCAGGTGCTCCAGCCACTGCAAACAAACTCCTGACACCGTCTCCACTTTGTGCATCTGGCTTTACGTGGCTTCTAGAAAATTCAACCTAGGTTGTTAGGCTTTACAGGCAAGTTCCTTTACCACTGAGCCATCGCTCCAGACCCATATTTTAGGTGGCTTCATAGCAGTTTCTCACTTTTCTAAAAACATTTATTTTATTCATATGACAATTTCGCATATCCATCACAATATTAAACAAGTCAACTAGACTTAACATAAGTTTTCTAAGGTACAACTGTCAGAAATAACTCAAGGGGAGACATGATTCAGAGATACATAATAAATAAAGATTGCTCTCAATAACCTCACTTTTTGTGAAATACTTGGTAAAAAATTAGCTGAAGTTATTGCTATATAAGATGAACCATGCAGAGATCATATATTTTGGGATCTTGGTGGGCTAGCCAGCTTTCTTAATTGCTATAAAAAGCAATAGTGTATATACAGAAGAATCACTTATTTTGGCTCACAGTATCAGAGTCCCACTGGCGGGGAGGGCAGGGAAGAGCTGAGTCCCCATCATGGTATCCAGAGAGAGAATGCCTACGCTCTCAGCCCTTTGCCCTTTTCCCACTTTTATTCCATCTGGGCTCCTAGGGCTGAGGAACAGTGCTGACCAATGGCAACACTCAGGATGAGATTTCCCCTCACTTATTCATGTCTGGAAAAACCCTTGTTGAGTTTTACTCAGCAAGTGTTTTACTGCTGTAGGCATTTCTTATTCCATACAAGCTGACAATGAAGATTAAAAATCATATCTGACAAGATAAATTGCACCTTGTGTCATGGTTTGATCCAGGTGTCCCCCCCCAAACAATTGAATGTGTTCTGATAGATCGATCCTCAGCTGATGGCAGTTTGGGTTTTACAACCTCGATGAAGCTGTGTTGTCAGGGGTGGGCTTATGGGGTTATAAGCCAGCTTCCCCTTGCCAGTATTTGGCACACCTTCCTGCCATTGTTTGCAGTGCTGTGGCGGAGGTGATGTCCACCCCTCTGCTCATGCCATCGTTTTCCCTGCCAGAATGGAGTCTCCCCTCGAGTCCGTAAGCCAAATAAACCCATTCCTCCACAAGCCGCTTTTGTTTGGGTTCTTTCTGTGCAGCAACTAGAAAGCTGACAGCAACACCTTGTAAGAAGACAAAATTGTATCTAGGCTTTCGCATATGAGACAATCCTTTGTCAAAGAGCAAAATACTGCTTGTGGAAAATGCAAGGTTGAGCTTGGAGGTGTGAACATCCCTGTGTGAGATATCTCAGTGTGCAGGATGGAAAGCTTTGTGCCCAAAGCTACACACTAACTAGACAGCACTCAGCAGTCAGAGGGTAAGGGAAGTTATGAACTCATGTAAGGACAGGTACATCAGTGACTTCTTCCGAGCTGTGACAATATCTGATAAAAACAACTTATTGAAGAAAGAATTTGTTTTTCACAGAGTCATAGATTTCAGTCCCTAGTTGCTTGGCCCCATGAGCTTGGGAAGAAGATCATGATGGTATCATCGTTGAGTCTGTTCTTACATATGGCAGATGGGAAACAGTAGGGAGGGCATATAGAAGAGGTCGGGGAAAGAGAGACCCACAGAACACTCCTATTTCCTCCAAAGGCTTCCCAATAATGCTGTCATATTATAAATCAAACAAGGGATTTGCCCCACATGATTGATTAGGGCAGACCTTATGACCTCATCACCTCTGGAAGCACCTCTCAGAGAGTACTTTACCAACAACCATGGCAACAATGAAACAAGGAAGGGTATCCTTCCAAAAATAATTTTTTAAATAACATTCTACATTGTTTGAATATTGGGTGTGGGGATGAGAGAGCGAGAAAGAGAAAGAGATTGGAGAAGGGAAGGGGAGGGAGATTGATCTGCGATACGATGCAACTTTTTAGCTTATATAAGTATCACTAATAAGGAGAAAGTATTTGCAGAATTTATTATTGCCTTAGGATATGGGGTTCTGGATGCCTCCACTCTAAGGTATATGCGAAATATATAGGGGAAGATTCCAAGACATTTCAGCTCAGTAATAGTTTATATATATTTTATATTATCTCTCTATATTGTCAATTGGTTTTGATTCTTTTATTTTAATCTATATAGAGGAATACTCCAAAAAAGAATGTCATTAAAATATGTGAAACCTGCATGCTCACTGCTGTACCTTACTGAGGCAAATTGGTTTCTTGAACTATATGAAGGTATTACTTTGTAAAAATTATGAGTAAAATAGCCTTTTAACAAAAGATCTTATTGTCTTTGTTTCCACTTCAGGATAAAGATTCACTTTACACTTAATCTTTCAACAATAAAACTAGAAAAGATGATCATTAAATTGATTTACCAGGCAGCTTTGTTCTTTCTTGTCTTTGAATTTTAGAACATTGTGGAGACATACCTGATACACGGTAGAATTTCCTCATTCAAAACACATGTTGTATATTTTATACATCATAGAGTTATTTGATTATCACACACTGTAATTCAAGAATCCTCTATTACTCAAAAAGGAAGCCTGTATTCACATCAGTTTATTTTAATATTTATTTTCTCCAAACTGTATTTATTAGATAAATATTTATTCCATTTCCAAAACATGTATTATAAGATTTACAAAGAAAGGCACCAACTCACTACTTTTAATCATTTTTTCTATCCTTGTAGCTTCTACTGACAAACTCATTAAGTCAGTGATTCATGCCTACAACACATGGAGCCATGTGTTCAATACCCAGCACCACTCACTCAAATATGTCAAAGATTCCAACTAATAAAACATCAGGTCTAAAAGATAGAACATTAGTCATTATGGCAAAAACCATGAGTCTATACAAACACAGAGACCAAAAGAAATAAAAACCAAGTATGCTACTTACAAGACACTTCTCTTTGCTAAAGATAGAACTTCATGGGTTTGAAAAGTACCCTGCTGATAAGCTATAATCTCAGCCCCTAATCTCATTCTTAATATAAAACT
>PVHP010046208.1:0-13386 GCA_004024765.1 Zapus hudsonius | reverse complement strand
CATGCCATCGTTTTCCCTGCCAGAATGGAGTCTCCCCTCGAGTCTGTAAGCCAAATAAACCCATTCCTCAACAAGCCGCTTTGTTTGGGTTCTTCCTGTGCAGCAACTGGAAAGCTGACTGCAACAGTGATTCACCCTTTGATAGGATGCTTCCAGAATCTTTAGTATCATAGTGTAGGGCAGAGTCACTCACTGCTGCCTTTACTTAGTTAAGAACTAGCCCATAGAGGAGGCTTGACCAGCTGGTCTGAAGGCTTACCCTGGAAAAGCCCTCTGTTCTAGTGCAGTGTGGCCTCTGGCAGCTGTGGGCTCTGCACATGTCTTCCTCTGGCTCCCATGTGGCTCTCTGCCCCCAGCAAGGACAGAGCTGCTAATGACCTCCAGCCCAGGCCTACAGGGGAGGTCCCCTTCTCCCCTGGCAGAGTCAGGAGTCTCAGTGGAGTTATAAAAGTACATATAGGCTGGTCTGTCAGGGTATTCTTTGGTTTCCTTGAGCTTTTTTTCCCCCCTGGGGTCTCACTCTGTGTCCAGGCTGGTTCTAAACTCCTGGCCTCAAGTGTCTCTCTTGTCTCAGTTTTCCCCCAGTAGCTAGAGCTACAAGCATGTGTCATGGAGTTCTTGTACATTATTTCTTCTTTTTTAAAAGAAATAAATTATTTGTGTGTGTGTGTGTGTATAAGAGAGAGAGAGAGAGAGAGAGAGAGAGAGAGAGAGAGAGAGAGAGAGAGAGAGAGATCAAATAGGCATGTAACGGCTGCTTGCCACCGCAAATGAACTCCAGACATATACATGACACCTTGTGCTTCTAGCTTTACGTGGGTACTGGAGGATTTAACCAGGGACAGCAGGCTTTGCAAGCAAGAGCCTTTAACCACTGAGTCATCTATCTCCCTGGTCCCTTCTTTTGTTTTTGTTTTTAAAGCAAAAGGAAAGACATTGAGTCACAATTAACATTGTTGAAATGAAGTTTCAAAAGCCGAATAAATTTTGATCAATTCAAGTAGTATTTCTCTAGAGCCTGCAAAATTCTGGTGCCTGAACCTCCAGAGGCAGCAAGAGACACTTGTAGGAGGTACCACCTGTAGCCCCAAGTTATACATGACATTCTGAATACTCTAGTTAATGGAGAAAACATGCCATTTTGGACCTGTTTTTTTCTTGTTGCTTGTCATTCAAAATTAATGAAATGAGGATAAAGGCCTGGCTTTATCATTTGTCAGGGGATGCTATCTATAATCTCTTGCTGGTCCTTTGGGAATATCAATCGATCATTTGTCTTTTGTTCATGTCAGGCCCACGCATGGATAAATTCATTTTATGGTTGAGTTGCCTTCACCTCTGTATATTAGGCTGCAAGAAAGTAGGAGAGGCTGTTGTAAACAATCCCAACCCTTATTGTAGAATGCTGTCAAGGTCACATACCCTTTCTGCCTTCCATTTCCAAGACACACAAACTTAATAATTACTGAATTGTCCTCCTGTGTCAGGCTCTTTGCTGAATTCTAAGGATAGAAAAGTGATTAGAATGTACTTATTCTCAAGCCAATCAATTTAGAAGTGGGAGCAGACACATCAAAAATAATATAAATTACTGTCATTCTTATAAGGGCTGTAAGTAGCTCTCATGATTAATGTGGCCCCAAATAACACAGGGACAGAGACTGGAGGCATACGTCCTGAGGGACTAGGGGTTGAGTTGGGAGGAAAAACCTTCTGGAGGAAGTGCATTGGATGAGGTCTCAGACTAGGTGGGATTTGGAAGTAGTGGTAGAGAACAGCATTCCAACAGAGGATGTGAGAACTCAGAGATAGGAAAGCCTTTCTATCTTTCAGAGGTAAGAAGTGGTCTGGTGAGGCTGGGACTCACAGCCTAGTGTGAGTACGGCTGGATCATATCAGAGGACTCCAGCAATGCTGCAAAGTCTGGCTTTTTAAACCCTGCATGTAGTGAGGAGCCAGCCATGGAAGATTGGGGCATAGTGCTATGGAGCATATCCTGCGGCCCTGGGAAGGATGGATTGAAAGGGAGTTGATTAGAGGTTGGAAGCTCAGAGGAGTCACCCTTTGCAATTCACCAGAGAGGTGATGAGGGGAGGTGAGAGATGAGGAGACTTGGGTTTGATCTGAAAATCTATTCATGGAGCCTGAAGGACATTGTAGAAAGAACACCATATGTATCTTGATGGATTTGGGTTCAAGCCTCAGTTCTGTGGGAAGAGAAAAATCAAATTCTATTTATTAGCTTTTCTACCTTCCTCAGCCCCCAAGAAAAAGGCCAGAGCCTTAGATGGTGTTGTGTGTGTATGCATATGCATGTGTGTGCTTGTGTGTACTTGCATGCACATGCTTGCCATGGCCTGTGTATGGAGGTCAAAGGATATCCTGGGAGTGTTTGTGCTTGCCTTCACTTTGAGACAAGGTCTCTTATGTTGTTTACTACTTCCTTCACGAGGCTAGCTGGCCTGCAAGCTTCCTGGATTCTCCTGACTCTGCCTCCCATTGCTCTTGGCACATTGGGACTGCATACGCCTGCATTATCATGCATTCTGGGGATCTGAGCTCCAGTTGTTAGGCTTGCACAGCCAGCACGGGACCATTTTCTCAGCCTTGTTTAACTGTGTTGGTTTGAATGTAATGTCTTCCTAGCCAAAGGTTTTTGTGATTAAGTTTCCTACTTAGTCCTCACCAAAGTGTGTCACCAGGGACTGACTGTAGGGTGGAGTCCAGCCCATTATGTTCAGAGCCAGCTTGAGCTCTGGCCATTCTCTTTCTGTGCTGTGGGTGTATGATACACCGAACCAGCATCTTCCACCATGAGGAAGCTTCCCCTGAAATCTGTAAGTCTGAAATAAACCCTTTTCTCCCATAAGCTGCTTCTTGTCAGGTGTTTGTCCTGCAACAAGAAGGTAACTACATTAATCTTTTATTTTATAAAGCAATTCGAGTTCCACAGGAACAGCAGGAATAGTGTAATGAATCTGCTTGCCTGGCACCTGGCTGTTACAATAACTTCTTGCTGGTGTTACTTTCCGGAGATGTTTTGTTGAGATGAAGCTTTTGGGAAATGCTCAATTTGATGATGCATTTGAAGCATTTCTCTGAATCCGCCCATAATCAGATTGAGACAATGAAATGACATCATGTCCGCTTGTTCCTCCCTGGAGGTAAATTATTGTGTGAGTGTGCATGTGTGCAAGTGTGTGTTTTGCTGCTACAAGAACAGGAAAATGATGGTGGCTTCTTTTGAAGGGTGGGTGCTGTAGTCATCTGTTCATTGTTGGGACAAAACACCTGATCACAAGCAGCTGATGGGAGGAAAGGATTTATTTTGGTTTCTAGTCTCAAGGGTAAGTTTCAGCATGGCAGAGGAAAAATGGTAGAGCAGAGGACTGATGTCACCTCTTGCTACAGCAGCTAGAGAAAGCAGCAAGAGTGAGAAATTGCCACCAGATGGGGACCAAGCATTCAAGACACATGAGCTTATAGGGGACATGTGATTCAAATTACCACAGTAAAAAAACTCTAGACGCATTCATTACTTTGTGCATCTGACTTTATGTGGGTACTGGGGAATCAAGCCCTGGGCCATCAGGCTTGGCAAGCAAGGGCCTTTAACCACTGAGCCATCTCTCCAGGCCTATTTTTTTTTATTTTTTGAGACAGGGTCTCATGTAGTCCAAGTTGGCCTTGAGCGCATCGTATAGGCAAAGATGATTTTTAGCTTCTGATCCTCTTGCTTCTACTTTCTAAGTACTGGATTACAGGCATATGCTACTATACACAGTTTATATGGTACTGTAGATCGAATCCAGAGCTTTGTATATGTTAGACAAGTACTCTACCAACTGAGCCATATCCCGCATCCTGAAGGATGTATTCTAGTCCTGAGAAGATACACAGTCAACAGAAGCTTCTCAATGGAGCAGGGTTTTGTCTGTCATGGGGCAGATGTTGAAAGGGGAGAAGTTGAAGATAAGGCCTGTAGGGAGGATGATTTGTGGGGTAAGAACCTCCATTGTCCATTGGAATGTGCGTTTTGCTGAGGGTCTGATTCACACTGACTGCCTGACAATGCTCATCAGACACCCATGAACTAATCCACTTTGGCAGATTGTCCAGTAGCCACAGCACAAATGCCTTTCTTTCCAGACCACCTTGTTGGCATGGCCCTATGTGGGAACATGAATTACAGTGTCAGCTGCAGGTTTCTGTGGAGCCCAGCTTTTGGGCAGGGCGCATGTGGAAAGTAGGTATGTCACCCTACGCTGTGATGGTGTCTGGTAGTAGCAGAGAGTGCTTCTGTCCTTGGAGATGGCCTGGTAGGCACCAGTTGCCACACAGACTTCACTGTTACTTCATCCTTTGCTGAGCGTGGTTTGGGCTGTAACAATTACCACTTAAATTGGAAGCAGCTGAAAACTAGGACCTGGAGTCAGAGGAGACCAAACTGTTAGCTCCCTAGCTAAGGAAGTTGCTTAGAGAATGTGGCCATAGGGTTCCCATGGGTACCCTTGCTGAATTAACATGGCCTGCCTTTTGTGGGGACCTAGATGAAAATATTCTACCCCTGACACAAGTCACTTCCCTCGATAAGGTGGCTCTAGGGGGAGAGGGAAAGAAGACTGAGCTGCACATGCTCTGTTCCTTCTGTCATTCCCACCAATCAGATACTCAGTTGTGAAACACAGGCTGTCAGTCTTCTCCCATTGGATAGCTCCATGGCAACATGGAACATTAAATGGAAGTGTGAGTGCTTGTTGTGGGTCTCAGCAGGGATTCATTTGGCAGGTTGGCAAGAATTCTGCCACTGAACCACCAACGCCAGAAGTTCATTTGGGTGGGGTGGGGATTGTATCATATAGAACACAGAATGGTCTGGGCACTGAAAACTGGGCTTTGATGAACAAAGATGTAGAAAGGGTCCTTAGGTTGAGAGACAGCATGAAGAAGACACAGGAATAGGACAATGCTGTGCTCTGGCTGAAGTATGGGGAACTCTGACAAACACATTGAGTGTCCAAGCAGAGTCCTCACCCCTTCAGTGTAACTTCAGCTTGGGCTTTCAACTCCACCCTCCACTGCCTCTCCAGGAAGTAAGACAGGAACAGCTTGGTAGATGACAGGGCTCTCAGTGCATTCAGGAGGGCGATTCTTGCTTCACTGAGCTTGAGAGAATGGAAGGTGAGGAGACAGGCTAGGAAGCCAAGGAGAAACGGAACAGTGAGTCAGGATGAAGGACCACAGGGAGTGTCTTGGAATAGAAGAGGCTTTTCATGTATGATAGTCTGGACTGAGCCATATCCCTGGCCATGAAGGGTGTGTTCTATGCTTGAGGACGTATACAGCCAGCAGCACCTGTCAATGGAACAATGTTTTTTTTTTTTTTTTTTTTAAGAAACTGATTTCTTTTTTTTAAATATTTTATTTATTTATTTGAGAGAGAGAGAGGCAGACAGAGAGAGAATATGGGTGCACCAGGGCCTCCAAGCCACTGCAAATGAACACCAGACACATGCGCCCTCTTGTGCATCTGGCTGTATATGGGCACTGGGGAATCGAACTCTGATCCTTCTGCATTGCAGGCAAATGCTTTAATCGCTAAGCCATCTCTTCAGCCCCAATGTTGTTTTTAATAAAAGAAGAATGGGTAGCTGGTCCTGAAGTCTGTCTGGGGTTTTTGCGGCTGTGCAGGCAGGGCTGGGCTGGAGTGTGAGCGGAGGCTGGGCTGATTGAGCCGCACGTCCCTCTGTGGTTCTGACTGGCTGCTGGGGCGCTGGGGGCTGGTGCTTGTTTGGCCGGCTGGCACGGGGCACTGGCCCACTCCATGTTATAGCTCTGGAAGTGGCTGCAGTGTTCTGCTGATGACGGTGGCGGTGGGCACGGAGGGGACCGGGGAGGGAGGGAGCAGGTATGCTCAGAGTGGCAGCGGCTCCGGTGGCGGCTGCGGGGGACCCGGTGGCTCGGATAGCCACGGGGGACCTGGGCCTGAAAACCAGCTCTTGAAAGCATGGCTTCCTGTGTGTTCAGCTCATCTCTTCAGAGAGAATAACAGGCAGTGACCTGGGGGAAAGATGGAAATATATTCCCGTTCATTGTAGAAACCTCTTTGGTTAAGTAGACATAGAGAAGGAGGGAGGGGGGAGAAATGGACAACGGGGATTGGCAGTAATCAGCAACCTGTGAATACCTGCTTTGCATGTAGATGTGAGCTTGGGCTCCTATCAGATGGTAGGGGCAGAGGAACTGCCACCTTCCAGGCACAGCTGGGGTGTGAACCTGGGTTCATGTGGCTTGCTTTGGGGGTTGGGAGTCAGGGTTGACTGAGCTGGGTTATTGAGGTTTCACCTGCTCAAACATCGTTAACCCTTTGTTCTCTGGGCCCTCATTTAGCAATGCCAACAGAACAGGGTTTTGTCTGTCATGGGGCAGGTGTCAAAAGGGGAGAAGTTGAAGATAAGGCCTGTAGGGAGGATGCTTTATTGGGTAAGAATCCTTATTGTCCATTGGAATGTGCATGTGCTGAGGGCATGATTCCCACTGACTGACCAGACAAGGCTTGTCTATATGCCAGACATCAAGGGACTTAGCCACTTTGACAGGCATACAGTGGCCATAACACAAATGCTTTTCTCTCCAGACCTCCTTCTTGGCAAGTTTGTGTGAGGTTAGAAGGAGAAGAGGGGAGAGCTGTTGAGAATCTAGGAGCAAACCTGAGGATGGACCTCAAGGATGACTAGTGAGGCAAAGGGAGTCTAGCAGCTCTTCTGCCGCGTGGAGGGGAATTAGAAAGTTAAAAAAAAAAAAAAAGTAGAATTGAAGACGTCCATGTCTCACCAAAGAGAGATGCATGCAGGCTGGGGAGGTAGCTCAGTCCGTTAAAGTGCTTGCTTTGCAATATGAAGACTTCATCTTGATCCCCAGAACCTTGTACAAATGCTGGGCATGGTGGCACATGCTTGTGATCATAGCTCAGAGGATGTGGAGACAGGAGGATCCCTGGGGTTTGCTGGCCAGACAGTATAGCTTAATGGCAAGCTCAAGCCCAATCAGATACTCAAAAAAAGGTGGACAGTGTTCTCAGAGGAATGACACCTGAGGTACCTCCACATGCACACCTGCAAAGAAACACACATCATCTCTTTTCCCCCAAGGCAGTGTCTCGCTCTAGCCCAGGCTGACCTGGAATTCACTATGTAGTCTCAAATTGTCTATGAACTCACTGTGATCCTCCTACTTCTGCCTCCCTAGTGCTGGGATTAAAGGTGTGCACCACCACACCTGGCAGTTTTTTTTTTTTTTTTAAAGGAAAGATGCACGTTAGTTTGCTGATGGGAGTCTGACATAAAAGGAACTCAAGATAAAAAAACCTGAGTGCTCCAATGTCTGGAAGCCAAAGGATATTTGAACCTGTTTCTCAGGGAGGGGGAGGGGAGTGTGACCCTAGAAGAGAAGCACGGTCTACCAAGGAGCAGGCTGGATGTGAGCTGGGAGATAGGCACTCAGAGAGAGGTGGACCTGGAAGAGCCTCCATGTGCTGTAGAATAACAGGGTGGAGGAAAGGGAATATCAAAGAAGTGTGGGCGAGGGTGTCGCTAGCAGTGGGGATAAGCTGCCATAGCCTCCTGACACTTGAGAGGAAATCAAGAGAAGGACCTCCCCTGGGCACGTGCATCCTTCCTCACTTGCTGGGAAGTGGAGTTGTAGTGATGCTCTTGTCTGGTGTACACAGGCCAAGTTCAAAGGGATGAGAGGAGGTGAACCTCTCCTCAGGCTGGCCCCAGCTTCTGTCACTCTTTCCCTGATCCCTGGCCACAGAGCAACATCTTTGGAAGACAGAGCTGATAATTGTAATACATCCCTCACTAATGAGATAATGAAGACAAAGTCTTTTCACTCCCAAGAGGCAGTAAAACTTGCTGTGAACTTCTAGAAGGCAGTGTGGAAATTGCCCAGACAGGAAGTCATTTACCATGTCATGGCTTGAGGCTGGGGACATGCAGCTAGCTTTAAAGAGAGTTGTTAACAGTGCCCTGGTCCTTCCTATCTCAGCCCTCATTTAATTTCCAGATGCACTCTTTCTGAGGCTTGAGAGTGGCTCCAGTGTGAAGGGGTAGACTTGATGGGCTTATGATAGATACCTTGCTGCCTGGCTCTCCATCTTACCCTTTCCAGAGACACACGTCCCAGCCCTCACTTCCCATGTCCTCCCAGAATCCTTTCTCCGTGGTGGAAGGGCTGGGAGGTCTGGCCAGAGATCTACCCAAGCCACTGGGAACTAAAGTTCCCGGAAAGAAGCCATATCTATGTTAAGCATCTAAGTGTGATTGATTAGAATTTCAATGATTGTGGGGAGGTGGGAATGTTACAGGTCCACAACTGAATTATCTTGGGCCATCTCAGCTCCTTTTATAATCATTTATTGCCACCTCTATGTGTGACCTAATATCCTGTGACTATTAGGAAAATTCTCTTGGGACAGACCCTCTAGCTTCTGCCAACCTGAAAGCTAAGCATGTCATCAGATAGCATTGGGAGCTTATGGATGAGGTTTCCTCATTTTGCTCTAACCTGTTTTCTGATGTTTCTGCCAATATATCTGAAGTCATTATAACTTAATTTGGAGCAGTCTGAATCTGTATGTCTCTGTCACTCACCTTTGGCTCCAGAATGAACTAACTACATCTTATTCCCTTTGAGGTGAGAGCTGTGTTTTTAAATTGGATTTTATTTATTTGTACATGCGTGTTTATGTGTGTCTATTTGTATGGGCATGCCAGGGCCTCTTGCTGCTGCTAACAAACAGTTGGATCCCTTTTTGCATCTAGCTTACTTACATGAGTGACTGGGTAATTGAACCCAAGTTGTCAGGCTTTGCAAGCAAGCACCTTTAACTACTGAGCAATCTTCCCAGACCCCAAAGAGCTGTGTTTTTTTTTTGTTTGTTTGTTTGTTTTGTTTTTCTTTTCTGCATCCACACCATTCAAGGAAAGGAACAGGATTAATGGCTATGCCTTGGTTACTAGGATTGTTGTGCCTCTCTGCGACAATTAGCTCTTGTAGGGTAGGGGTAGATTATCTAGTAGGTGGAAGTCGGAGGAAGGTGAAGAAGGCATCTGAAAATATTAATACGGAGGAAAACACCACCAGCTTCATAGTGTTCCTCCAACCCAGAGGTTAGATGTGCCATCTGGTCTGAGCCACCCCAGTCTCTGCTTTCCTGGCCAGGCCTGCAAACCACGGCATCTCATGCCTTTGGGGTGCTGTTTTTTTTTCTAAGTAGTTTGCTGCTCTTGTCAAGAGACTATGGGACAGCGAGGCCAGATGTTTGGCCTCCTGGCATTTGAGGTAAGGTCTCAATGTTCTAGCATGTTCTTTGTAGAGAAGGATATTGAGTTTTATAACTGTCCTGCTGCTGTTACATGGTATTGGGAAGGCTATTCTGGATCATAGAGACATGGTTAAAGGGCTGCAGTTTGGTGAGAACGGGTTGGTTTTGGGTAAGTGCTTAATGGGAAGCATCTGGGTTGGTCTGTGCCAAGTCTGCTGGTGGGGTGGCAGGACATGTGATGGGAGTTGGGTTTGGTTTTAAATGGAAGGTTCAGGAAGCAAAAGGAATCCTTTAAGCATGCTTTACTGCAGTGTAAAAGTTCTTAGGGATATCTTGGAATTCACCCAGCAGGGAGTGGTTGAGAATGCCCAGTGCATAGTTAACCTGGCACAATGGAGGGAACAGGATGCAAAGGGAGAGATGCCACTATAGCCTGCACATCTTGGCTTGGGACCCTGGTAGTATTTCTGACCCACCCACCCCTGGCTTCAGTTAACTGATTCTCTGATCAGGCCAGCCTGGTGTGTGTAGGCTTTTTAGGTGAGAACTCATGTTTGTTTTGATGTGTAAAGCCTTAAACAATGAATGCTATTAGGAGTTACTGATACGTGATTAGGTGGGGACAAGAAAAGCAAGCTGGTTCACCTTCAGAGACATTCTGTTTTCTCTGCCTCAGCTTTTCTGTGACTATTTAAGCTGTTGCTATTCACTGACAAAAGAAATCAAAGCCCCACCTCTTCACTCTTACTGGATTCAGATGTCCACAGAATGGACTCAGATATCCACAGAAGGTATTCACAACTCTGATAGCAGCTTTCCCAGCTGGTCCCTCTGTCCTGCCTTGACTCCTCTGTTATAGTTGGATGCCTTGCTGTGTCTGGCTCTTGCCCTGAAGGGAAGGTAATACCTGTCACCTTGTCCTTGAGTCATAGCACAGAGTCTGTGTCTGTGGGTCTGGTGTTGCTCTGAGGATGGAGGGATGTTTTCTCAGGTTAGGAATGCTATACAACTCTTCACAGTCAGTCTTTACCCTGTAGAGATGACAGACCTCAGGGCTTTGTAAGAACTGGCTTGGGCCTCAGGCTCCTGGCAGAAGGCTGAGATAGCTTGGCCTTCCACCCATAGGGATCCTCCGTCCCCTCCTTCTTCCATCTTTCCCTTTTGGAATGGGAGTGTCCTATGCCTGCTCTGCCATCTTGATTTGGAAGCAGATGGCTTGTTTCACAGGCCCATAGATGGGATGAATTTTCCTCTGGTCAGCCTCAAGATTCCTCTTTCCTCAGGCAGCTGCTGGATTCTGTTAGCTCCCTGGGCACATGTAAGCTGGGCTCCGGGGTTAGAGACATGGCTGTGGTAGGATGGAGAGGGGGACTCAGTTGTGAGAAGCCAGTTTTATCTGGGGAGGGGGTTGAGAAGGGCCCTGGAGAGGAAGATGCTGGACTTGGACATTGAAAGAAGAGGCGTGGAACAGGGGAAGTGAGGGTCGTGAGGTAAGCACTGCATACTGAGAGAGCCCCTAGAGCAGCACTAGGCTCGTGACAGTAGGTGGGTTGATGCTCACACAGGAGCCAGGTGTGGTGAGGAAAATAAGTGCTGTGGCTTTGAACTTCTACACAGATTTGAAGTCCCAATATCCCACCATGTGGATGTCTCTCCTCTCCCTTCTCAGTAGGAAAGCTGAGGCTTTAATGGGACTTGTCAAGGGCACAGCTGATAAAGGTGGTGTTGCAGTCAGCTTTCTTGTTGCTGCACAGAAAGAACCCAAGCAAAGGCGGCTTGTAGAGGAATGGGTTTATTTGGCTTATGGACTCTAGGGGAGACTCCATCCTGGCAGGGAAAATGATGGCATGAGCAGAGGGCTGGACATCACCTCTGCCACAGCACTGCAAAGAGCAGCAGGAAGGTGTGCCAAACACTGGCAAGGGGAAGCTGGCTTATAACCCCATAAGCCCGCCCCCGACAACACAGCTTCATCGAGGTTGTAAAACCCAAACTGCCATCAGCTGAGGAACGATCTATCAGAACACATTCGATTGTTTGTGGGGGACACCTGTATCAAATCATGACAGGTGGGTACAAATACAGTCTGACTGTAGAATATATTCTTCACCACTCATGGGTGCCTGTCTTCTCATGTGGGCTAGGAAGCTGTGAAGCATTAGAAGAACCTTAGGGAACCTTGATTAAATTTGTTAGCTAGGGTTTGGGAGATGACTCAGTGGGGAATCTTGCCATGTAAGCATGAGGGCCTGGTTCACCCTGAGTTCAATTCCCTAGCACCCATGTAAACAACTGGATATGGCCATGCACACCCATAACCAATACACATATTCAAATAAAGATGTTTTTGGTAGACTCTCCTGGAAGTTATGGGGAAGGTTGGGATGGGAGGTGGGGATGGTGTTGGAAGTGGCCCAGTAGTCATTCTGAAGGTTGTGAAATGATGATAGGATAGTTCTGAGGATCAGTGAGGAAGGAGACTTCACCATACCTGGTGACCCACCAGATGAAGGCAACAGAAGGGAAGACCTGGCAGTGGGGAGACAGAGCTCAGCACTGCTCCTACCCCAATATACACACTTTGGGATCTCTGTTCAAGTGAAGCTGGACCCTTGACTATGCTATGGAAAAGAATTTTCAGGGTGACTTATACTTAGAGTGAAATAAAACTAGCAAGTTTATTAAAGTAGAGATAAGAGAGCATGTGCTTTAAGTTTAGAGAGTTCAATTTTAAAAGAAGTTTGGTTGTGGAAAACATTTTAAGAAAAGTAGTATGAGGTTTTAATTATTGAGTCTATATGATTTCACTTATTGTTTAAAGGAAAAGCAAGTAAGAAGCAAATTAAAGTAATTACTGATAAATTTTAAAAAGGAAATTACATGTTTGTAAATGGAACTTATGTGTCTGTACATACACATACATTTTCTTTTGTTTAAAGAAAACTTCAATTTCTGAATGTTCACAGGTATATGAAACCTTGTCCTTGGATGTTCTTTAGCTATGGAGACTCAGAAGGGACAAGTTTTACATATTTTATTTTAAAAATTTTATCTATTTGAAAGAAGATGGGAGAGAGAGAGAGAGAGAGAGAGAGAGAGAGAGAGAGAGAGAGAGAGAGAGAGAGAGAAGAGAGAGAGAAAGAGAAAGAGAGAATATGCCAAGGGCCTAGTGCCAGTGTAAACAAACTCCAGACACATGCACCACTTTATACATCTGGCTTTACATGGGTCCTGGGGAATCAAACACAGACCTTCAGGCTTCAAAAGCAAGTGCCTTTTTAACCACTTAGCCATCTTTCCAGCCCCCAGGTTTTCTTTTTGAGAATAACCTTTTGAATTATTCTTACGTTTTTTTCTTTTCGTCTAGCAGGGTGAGAGGATAGGCCTCTATCTACCCTGAGAAGATGTCAACAAATATCAAAGATCAGAGTAAAATTTAATTGTCAATCTTCTGGGAATGTCCCTGTCCACTGTACCGGGGTTAAGTCAAGTAAAAGCAGTTCCTTAGGGTTATTACAGAGACGGCAAACTTCTTGGATTGTATATTTTATAGTCCTTTTTCCCCCAAAGGCACAAGTGACTAGGTGGCTAATGATTATCCAGGTACCATGAGTGGTCCTTTAAATAATTTTTTAATGATTTATTTGGGGCAAAAGCTTCTTACATTCCCCTTGAATACACCTTTTATTTTTGTGTGTATGTGTGTAGCATGTGTGGTATATGCATGTATGCATGCAGATGTTCATGCCCCATGCACACAGAGCAGGGGCCAGAGAAGACAGGGTGTGATTCTCTGTCAGTCTGCTGTCTTATTTCCCAGACAGTCACTAACTTTTAACTGCTATTATTCAGTTAGACTGGCTTTGCAATGAAGCCCCAGCGATCTTCCTGTCTCCACCCTTCTCAGCCCTGGGATTTTAATGCCAACCAGCATTGCTGTAGCTGTTATAACTTGTAATCATCTTGGCCATCCACCTGTTATAGAGTTTATTAGAGAAGTGTACTGTGGGTCTGGGAATGTCCCTTAAGCCTTTGGGTGATGAGTCCCAGTGACATAC
>PVHP010046207.1:0-13379 GCA_004024765.1 Zapus hudsonius | reverse complement strand
TCCTGAGTTGGTTGAATGGCTGTGGCTATGGGTCCCTTGTTCATCCCGTCCTTCTCTGCAGGGTTTCATATGGATCCTCCACAATATGACTGTGGTGGCTCATCTCTTGCCATGGTCTCATCTTTTGGCCTGCTGTCGGGTGGTAGGGTTATATGGGCCACAGCTCATTCGCTATATCCTGAAAAATACAAATACAATCACCATCGGAGAGTTAGAACAGTATAGGTTAACAGATATAGACCATTCTGGATTACCTAGTTTCTATTTTTAGTAGCCTCCCTGTCAGATGTTCGCATAGTGCGTCTTTTCTTGGGAGCCCAAGTGCATGGGATCTGGTGCATATTGCCCTAAATCCCCATTGCCAATCAAGGGTTCCCCCTCACTGAGTGGAATATTTGGCTGAATTTAATGGCTGTTGATTGACTCCCCCAGGCCCAGGGTCCTTCATTGCACAATTGCTCCTTTCTTGGTTTGCTGTTCTCTCCCAGTAGGAACTGTATCCAGCCTATTCATGGCCGCAGACTATGTTTCATGCCAATGGTCTGTTTACTCCAGTTATCGCCAATCAGCTTCCACTGGCAGCTTGTGCAGTGCCCTCCAGCCCTTCACTAACTGCCATCTGGGGGTTGGTTACCATTTCAGACCTCGCAGGGACTCTCAATGAAGTTCGATGGCATTCTGTGGTTTCTTCAGCAACAGGATTTTGTCTCAGGTCTGTGGATGGCGTTCAAGGGCCTTGTCTTGTTTTTGGAACCTCATGGGTCACATTGGTCAACAGCTCAGTGAGGGAAGGGACCGGTGACTGAGACCTGGGGCTTTCAGACTGCTCAATTATTCACAGACTTAAACATTCTCCCCTGCTATTCATGACCCCTCTTGCCACTTGAAGCCCACTATTTACTCTTTAGGTTACAGTATGCTCGTGAGGATTTTAGGTTTTTGAACATAATTTGGGTTGGCCTCCTGCTTAAGCCATTCCCCTCCCCCCTTCCCTTACCCCCTTTTCATAACATCTCTCTTCTTTCTATAAGTGCATAAAGAAAACATTTATCCTGATTAAGGACCGCATATGAGAGAGAGTATGCGGCGTTCAAATCTCTGTTCTTTTGAGTGTTCTCTTAGTAAGATCTGTTCAAAGTCAGACCATTTTTTTCTAAATTTCGATATGTCATTTGTCCTTTCAGCTGAGTAGAGTTCCATCATATAAATATACCATAGTTTCGCTGTCCATTCCTCCATGGATGGGCATTTGGGTTGATTCCAGTTCTTGGCTATTATGAATTGAGCTGCTATAAATATAGTTTTACAAAATTTTCTGCATCGAGATGTGACATCTTGTGGTTAGATGCCTAGTAGAGGGATAGCTGGGTCCATTGGTAGTTCTATGTCCATTCTGTCTAGAAGTCTCTATACTGCTTTCCATAACGGTTGAACAAGTTTGCAATCCCACCAGCAGTGAATGAGGATTCCTTTTTCCCCGCATCCTCGCCAGAACGATTGTTGTTGATTTTCTTCATGATTGCCATTCTGACAGGGGTAAGATGGTATCTCATTGTGGTTTTGATTTGCATTTCCCTGATGCTTAAGGATGCTGAGCACTTTCTTAAATGAGTCAAGGCCATTTATGTTTCCTCCTCCGTGAATTCTCTGTTGAGATCAGTGCACCATTTTGTGAGGGGGCATTTTGGGTTTTTGTTAATAATTTTTTTGAGTTCTCTGTAGGTTTTTGAAATTAGGCCTCTGTCAGAGTTGTGGCTAGCGAAAATCATTTCCCAATTTGAAGGGGGTCTATTGGCTTTGAGTGTGGTTTGTTTGTCTTTACAAAAGCTTCTGAGCCTGAACAGGTCCCATTGGTTATGTGTTTGTCGTATTTCCTGAGCTGCTGGAGATTTGCTCAGGAAATTTTTTCCCACTCCTACTTCATGCAGAGTTCCTCCTATTTTTTCTTCCAGGGTATTCAGGGTTACCAGATTTATATTAAGATCTCTGATCCATTTGGAGTTGATTTTTGTGCATGGTGAAAGGAGTGGGTCTAATTTCATTTTTTTAAATGTGTTTATCCAATTCCTCCAGCACCATTTGTTCAAGATGCTATCTTTGGCCCAGTGTACATTGTTGGCCCCCTTGTCAAAGACTAGATAACTGAAGAGGTGTTGAATTTTGTCAAAAGCCTTCTCCGCATCTATTGAGATTGCTTTAAGCCCTGCCATGATGAAGGGTTAATGGGGATTGTTATCTGTGCTGCTGTTATTAGCACACTGACTGTGATTATCGTGCCTGATATCTGGTACTCTTCTGAGGAAGATTTCTTGTTTCTCCTGTGTGGGATCTCTCTTGCAGGATCTTCTGAAATTTTGGCTTTGTTTTCAAATAGTCGTAGAACTGGTTTACTTCATGGAACACTTTCAATTCTCCATCTATCATGAGGGATAGCTTTGCTGGATACAGTAGTCTAGGTTGAAAGCCATACTTCTTTAGGCCCTGAAAAGCATTATTTCAAGCCCTTCTGGCTTTCATGGTTTCTAATGAGAAGTCTGAGGTAAGTCTGATGGCTTTTCCCCTGTAAGTTACTGTCTGCTTTCCTCTAGCAGCTTTGAGTATTTTCTCTTTGCTTTCTATGTTAGGCATCTTAATTAAAATGTGTCTTGGAGAATTTCTCTTTATGTCAAGTCTGTTTGGGGTCCTCTGGGCCCCTTGAAAGTTGAGTGGAATTTCTCTTGTTAGATAGGGAAAGTTTTCTTAGATAATTCTGTTGAAGATATTTCCTATGCCCTTAGCCTGGGCTTCTTCTCCCTCTGGGATCCCCATGATTCTAATATTGGGCCTCTTAATGGTATCCCATAGATCCCTCAAATTGTGCTCACTTGATTTCTTGAATTTATTGAAACCTATGACATCCTTATTAGTTCCTTCTGATTTGTCTTCTACCTCTGAAAGTCTGTCCTCCAGATTATCAACCCTTGGACTGAATGATTCAAGGGAGGTTTTTACTATTTCTTCTTCATTTTTGGTTTCTGCTATAATTTGATTAATAGCCTCTAATTCTTTGGTGAGATCCAATTTCCAATCTATTTTTGTTTTTGCTTGGGATTCCTGATAATCATTTTTTAGTTTTCTTAAGTCCTCATCAAATTTCTCTTAGTTGATTAATCTTTAATTCACTTAATGTATTTCTGAATTGGTTCATATTTCTCTCCATCAAATTCAGTCTGGAGTCTATACTTGAGTAGGAATGCTTCATCTAATTCATGTCTTTTCTCATAATTTCCATATCAGCCCTTAACTGCATCATATTTGCATTGCTGTTGTGGTCAGGAGTCATATTATACTCTCTCTGCAATTGTGTATGAGCTCCTTCCACTTCCTTGCCACTTTCGTGTTCCATAATGGAACAAGTGGCCCTGGTTTGGGAAGTTACGTTTTTCCTTTGGTTTCTGCCCAAGCCCAGATAGAGAAGTGGGACTCTGTGGTCTCGAAGCTGATGAGAGGCTGGGTGGGCCTTGATCCTGGGCCTGGATCCCAAACCTCCACGGAGAGACAACTCTTCCCCTCTCAGATTGTGGAGAGGACCACCTCTGAGGACCAGATGCTCCCGTGGGGGAAGCCACTCAATTGGCGCCAAGGACCGGGAATCCGCCACGAGGGGACAAAGGCAGAGCCTGAGGTGCACAGGGCACAGCTGCTCGCTCTCCTGCAGAGCCGAGAGTACCCGGGAACCCTGCAGTGGTCCCGAAGCTGAAGAGACTCTGGGCAGCCCCGTCCCGGGGCCTGAATCCCAGTCAGGCAACCAAACCTCCGCGGAGAGACATCCCTTCCCCTCTCAGATCGTGGAGAAGACCACCTCTGATGACCGGTTGCTCCCACAGTGGAAGCCACCCAATTGGCGCCAAGGACCCGGAACCCACGCGAGGGGACAAAGGCGTGAGCCCTGAGTGCACTAGGCCCAACCAGCTCCGTGCTCCCCTGCAGAGCTGAGATCAGCTGGGGAACCCTGCTGTGGTCCCCAAAGCCAAAGCTGAGGAGAGGTCGTGACCTGGTGCCTGGATCTCAGTCCGGCAATGAAACCTCCGGGGAGAGCTTGGAATCTGCCGTGAGGGGATAATGGCGGGAGCTAGTGAGGGGGGAGGGCTCAGCCCTCTGCTCCACAGGGAAGCAGAGAGCTGCTGGTTAACCCCATCTGTTCCAGCCCAGGGGTTGGGGAGGGAGGGAGAGCCCGAACACGGGTCCGGCCGGTGTCCAAAGCCTGGATACCAGTTGAAGAGATCAAACCTTTCCAGAGAGTCCTGGCGACGTTGGTACTCGTTCACCATCTTGCTCCACCCCTCCTCAACATTGTGAATTTTAAGAGATAATTTTTTAAAAATATTTTTTATTGTCCATAATGAGTTACAACATTTAGTGGGCAAATAATGAAAGAGATAATTTTTATTTGTTTGTGCTGGTGCTCCCAGATGGTCATCATGGGACTTATATAACTTTAAGGTTTGATTTTAGCCATTGTTGCTTCTGTCCTCCTATTTGGTAAATAGGCTAAAGGAACTTAAATTAAGCCTTTATAAAATTCCTGTCATGGATAAAACTGTAAATTGTCTTATGTTTATAAGAATCTCTACTATATATCAGGTAAATAATGCCTAATGTTAAGCTAACAACATTGGTTGTCACATGTTTTCTTTTTCAAAACCAGGTTGATATTGGAACTCAGCTGTTCTAATTCAACAATGTCCAGACTCTGCCTTGTTGTGAGTAATCGCAGGGTCTCTATCTAGGATACTGTTTCAACAATTGTCTTGTTTTGTGTACTTGAACTAACTCTTTAAGATATATTCCTTACTCCAGGGTACACGTTTAGACATCTGAGGAAGACTATTTCAGCTGAAAGACCCCCAAGGTCTTTCTCGGGAGAGTGTACCCCAGGACTCAAATAGCCACACCAGCAGATGCAAAAGCAAGAGGATTTTATTCTTCGGCTGTGCAGTTGGGCTCCACAAGCAGGCAGATGAATGTCCAGGCAAGATGGAGCCCCGAAGAACAAAGGAGCAGGGTATTTATAGACAGAATCTATCTAATTATAATACAGCTCAGGTCACAGGGTGTGTGGTATTTCTATTGGCTCATTTCCTGTATCTGTATGCCTCTTGATTGGTTACTTCCTTGGAGCTACATCCCAGGGCCAGCCCACATTCCAGGACAGCCATATGCTTCCTTATATGGTATCATTTTTTTTTTACTTCCTGGTCTTTGTGACCAGACATTCTTTAGGCAAGGGGAAGTAAGTCTAAAAATGGAGTCTGCTTTACAAAATGGAGTCTGCTTTACAAAATGGATTCTTCACTCCCCCTCTTTTGGGCCTATTTGAATCTTCAAATATTGCCTCTGAGGTTCTGAGTTGCTGATAGCCCTGAGTGAGCACAAATGTTTGCACTACTGAAATTCTTTCTCTAATAAAGGAAATAAGCCTATTTATAATATATGGTCCGATGGTTAATAAAAGTAAAAGTATGAGGAGTGGCCCAATCAGGGCTGAGAGTAAAGTGGTAAGCCAGGGAGATTGAGAGAACCATGGCTCAAACCATCCCTGCTGCCGATCACGTTCTCTCCGTCGTTATTCTAGTCTCTTTCTTAGTTTATTCATTGATTCTTTGACTACCCCGGTGTGGTCGGCGTAAAAACAACCTTCTTCCTTCAGCGCAGCGCATAACCCGCCTTCCTGCATGAAAAGTAAGTCGAGTCCCCTTCGATTCTGCAACACCACCTCAGATAAAAAGGTAAGGGACTCTTGTAGAGAAGTAACAAAAGTTTCTAAAACCCGTAAGTCTTGATCCATTGCTGCCTGCAGCTGTGTAAATTGTTGAGATCCATGTCTCAAGGCTGCTGTACCTGTCCCTACTCCTGCTGCTGCTCCTATTCCTACTAGTAAAGCTAAAGTGAGAGAAATCGGCTCCCTTGGATATCTAGTAGTATGCCCCTCTATTTGCTCTTCAAACGTATGAGCGTCATGATAGAGTACTCTGGGAAATAGCCGTACCATTACACATTAGTGAGCAGAGTTATCGAATATCAAAGTTGAAATACAGGGGGTGAGTCCTGTGTTATAAGCCCACCAGACTCCTGAAAGTTCGGGGACAAGGTAGAACCCTGGTAAAGAGTTATCTACTGTCTTAGTGTGAAGGCATGAAGTTTGTGTCACTGGTGGGGGTGTGCCCAAGCATATTCCTTTTCCTGTTACATCGGGGAGAGTGAGCTTATGATTTCCATCCCATCCACAGGTGGTGTGGTTAGCGACTATCCTGTATGAACCGTTTATGGCTATTCCCTCAATATGGGGGAGCCGCTGAGAGGCAGAGCCAAAAGGACTTGGTTAGGTCACTCTGGGTGGCATTTAGTGCTGAATATACTCCTATGATAAGGTTGATAAGGGAGGGTTCTGGCACTTTAACCAGATGTTCTAGTCTGTTAATAGCTTCCTTAGATATGGCCTTATGAACTCCCGACTCCGATTCTCCTGGTTGAACGGTGGTTAGAGGTGGGGGAGTTGTCTGTTTGTCTTGAATGCCTTGTTGTTTTACTGGGCTGTGGCCATTGCTGAGTTGGGACCTATTATCTTTGGTATTTCTTCTCTCTTGAGTCTGATAGTGAACCATAGACCAAAATCATTCCCTGTAATGTAATATCTTAATCCCCATGTTCTTCCTCTTAACCATTCAGGTATTGTATAATCCAGGTTTTACCTCTGTGAAGTAAATTTCCCAATGTTCTCCCGGTCTTTGTCCTCTTTGCCGGTGTCTAGTAGGCAGCTTGAAACGCTGAGCGTTCACCTGTGCACAAACTTTACAACAATCAGTTATTAATTTTAACAATTAATCCCTTCCTGGAATATAATGAATATAATGAGTTGGCTCATTTTCTTATGGCTGAGATGTGTTAATTTATGCAGATCAGAAATGAGGATTTTAGCCAGGGATTGCGGTAACATAGTCTTTTTTTGATATTTCCAGGTGTTTGATTTCTTATCAAAATCTGCTCCCAACTTCTGTATTATTTCTAAGTCACAGTATTTGTATGGCCATTCTGGTCTCCGGCCAATTAAAGGGAGTTCAGCTGTTACAATCATTTGAGTTGGGCCCAGTGCAGCTTGGCGTGCTATCTTATCTGCCATGCGATTTTCTTTTGCCATTTGGGAGTCCCCTTTCTGGTGACCTGGGCAATGGATGATGCTGACCTTTTTGGGTAGCAGTAGGGCCTGGAGGAGGTTTAATATTTCCTCCTTATGTTTGACTTGCTTTCCCTCTGAGGTTTAAAAGTCTTTTCCTTCTATAGATCACTCCGTGGACATGAGTAGTGGCAAAGGCATATCTACTATCAGTATAGATATTAATTCTTTTGTTCTTTGCCCTACTTAGGGTCTCAGTTAAAGCAATAATTTCAGCCTTTTGGGCTGAAGTCCCAGAAGGTAGTGCGCCAGCCCAAATGACAGATTGTCGATTTACCACCGCTGCCCCGGCCTTACGTTTTCCTTCCAGGAGGTAGCTGCTTCCATCGGTGAACCAAGTCTTCGCACCTTCCAATGGCACATCTGAAAGCTCCGATCGAGCCCCATGCACTTCAGACAGTATCTGTTGACAATCATGTAGAGGGGCCATACCTGTTTCTTGACAGGTGTCGGGGAGAAACGTAGCCAAGGTTTAGGGTGATGGCTGGTCCAAATTGAATGCAATCTTTGTCTGAGAGTAGAGATTGATAATGTGTCATTCGGGCATTTGACATTCACCTCTCAGGTGGCTGTCTAATTATGGTTTCGACAGCATATCACAGTCAGTGGTTGCCCAAGAGTCAGTTTATAAGAGTCTTTTACTAGGGTAGCAATGGCTGCTACCATGCGGAGACATGGTGGCCAACTGGCTGCCATATTGTCCAGTATTTTTGACAGATATGCACTGGGCCTATTCCAGGGTCCCAACCTCTGGGTCAACACTCTTTTGGCGAGGCCTCCTTTTTCATCTAGGAAAAGTTTAAAGGGCTTAGTAACATTAGGTAGCCCTAGAGCGAGAGCACTTAGGAGGGCCCTTTTTATACTGGAGAAGGCGTGCTGTTGTTCTTTTCCCTAAGTGAAGGGCACATCTTGTTTAGTTAAAGGGTACAGGGGAGCAGCCATTTCTGCAAACCCAGGTATCCATAGTCTGCAAAATCCTGCTGTCCCCAAGAATTCTCTGACCTGTTTAGGATTTTCTGGAACTGGAATCTGGGATATAGCTTGTTTTCTTTCCTCTGTTAACCATCTCTGTCTATCTTAAAGAATATATCCCAAATAAGAAACTTCCTTCTTACAGATCTGAGATTCAGTCTTAAGCAAAAGAAGGCATCCTTTAAGTCTAAGATAGTGTACCAGGTATGAGTAGGGGGTAACGTACTGAGGAGATTGTAGGGGATAGGCACTGTCGGATGTATTTTTTTAGCTCTTTTATTTATTTTTCTTAAGTCCTGGACTGGCCTGTAATCCCCTGTCCCTGGATTTTTTACTGGTAGCAATGGAGTATTCCAGGGTGAATGGCAAAGTTGTAGGATGCCAAGGTCCAGAAGCCTCCTTAGATGTGGCCTTATTCCTTCTTTAGCCTCAGCAGTCATTGGATATTGTTTGATTGATATCGGTACTGCAGTGGGCTTTAAAGTGACCACGATGGGTGCCTGATGTATGGCTAGTCCCATTCCTCTGGTCTCTGCCCATGATTTAGGAAACTCCTTTAGCCAATGGGAGTCTAGGCTCGACTTAGCCCCTGTCTCTTGAAATAATCGATATTCATCTTCTAATTTTATAGTTAATATTTGAAGCGGTTTTCCTTCATTTCCCGGGACAGTAGCGCCCCCAGGGTGGAATTGAATATGAGCTCCTACCTTGGTCAGAAGATCCCTCCACAACAAAGGGTAGGGGCAGTCCGGCACCAGCAGGAAGGAGTGGGTAATGGTACCTGAGGCCAGCTGGACTTTTCTCTCATTTGTCCATTTGTAAAGTTTTCCATCAGTGGCACCTTGGACCCAAGCTGTTTTCGAACTCAAAGGCCCTCCAGCTTCAGTCAGGACAGAATGTTGTGCTCCAGCATCTACTAAGAAAGTAACGGGGTGCCCCCCAACTCTCAAGGTTACCCAGGGCTCAGGGGGGGCTTCTGGCCCTGACGGTCCTAAATCCTCCAATGAAAGAACTTTGGCTCTAGGGGGTGATCTTGGCCTCTTAGTACACTCCCAGAGATGATGTCCTTTTTTTTTTTTTTTACAATACGCACAAGTGTTTTTCTTTGGGCACTCCTTTGCCAAGTGGCCTTTTTCTTTACAATAGGCACATTGTACGCGCTCAATACGAGGCTGCATCCTATCTCTCCCCTTTCTATTCTGACCTTTCTGCACTACAGTGGCCAGTATTCTAGTCAATTCTTTATTCCTTCGTTTATCTCTTTTATTCTCTCTATCCTCCTGCAACTTTCTAAGTCTTTCTTCTCTTTTTTCTAGCGTCTCTCTTTTATTAAATACCTTCTCTGCTTCCCTCAACAATTCCTGTAGGGTCTAACCTTGTAGTCCCTCCACCCTTTGCAACTTTGCTCTTATGTCTGGCGCAGACTGATTATGAAAGCCATAGAGATATTTCCCCCGATTCTTGGGCGATTCAGGGTCAAAGGGAGTATACATCCTGTAGCCTTCTTTCAGCCTCTCTAGGAATGCTGCCGGACTTTCATCTGCCCCCTGGGTAATCAATCTCACCTGTGCCAAATTAGTGGGCCTTCGGCCTGCTGCTCTGAGGCCCGCTAGGAGAACCTGGCGATAGACACGGAATCGTTTCCTTCCCTCCCGAGTGTTATAGTCCCAGTCATGACGAGTTAAGGGAAAAACACATCAATCTCAGGGGTTAATTGAGTAGGTTGTCCATTATCCCCTGGAATGTTTTTGCAAGCTTTCAGGAAGACTCATTGTCTTTCCTCTGACGTCAGGAGGGCCTGTAAAAGTTGCTGGCAATCATCCCAAGTGGGTTGATGTGTCAGCAGAATAGACTCTATTAGACTGGTTAAGGCAAGGGGATCCTTAGAAAAAGGGGGGTTGTGGACCTTCCAGTTATAAAGGTCTGCTGCAGAGAATGGCCAATATTGAATAGTACGGCCGTCTGGGCCAATCTGGGTTCTGGGGGGGAGAGTGGGTATAGAAGTTGGTGCATCAATATCTTCTCATTTTCCCCTGAGAGGTGACGCAATAGGGGAGCTGAGTTCAGAGGAGTTAAGTCCCTGAGAGGGGGTGGAGGAAGAAGAATTAGAGGAAGGAGCAGGCTGGGACTCTGGAGGGGCAGTGGCGGAGGGAAAGGATGCAGGAGGTCTATAAGGGGGTGGCTGGGATGTCATAAGATCAAATAGCTCCTCATTATCTGTGGATAAAATAGGCTTAGTTTTATCAATTACCAGGTAGAGGGAAGAAGTAGTCGTAGAAGCTGGGGCAGAAATGGGAGGGTCAGAAGTAGGAGGAGCAGGAGGGGGTGTGGGTAAAGCAGGGATAGAGGGAGAGGAGGAGGGGTTGGGGTAGATGAAGGGAGCCAGCCAAGCAGGCAGATTAGTGACTAAATCTTCCCAAGTGACAATGTATGGCACTGTGCCAGTGGTCCTGGGAGGAAAATCTTGTCTTTCACCTGCAAAATAACAGATTTGTTAAAGGTATCTTTTTTTAGCCATCCCATATTAAAAGAAGGCCATTCAACAGTACAAAGAGTAATTCATTTTTTTCCACTGATAAATTATGAGCTCTCTCTAACGTTTCTTTTCAATGATCAATATTTAGCCACAAGGTGGTGCTATGTGACTGACTCATCGCAGGCGCAATTAACACGAAATATGACACACAGACACAAAGACACAGACAGACACTTAGGGCCAGAAGCCCCGCGGCACACCAGATAGACAGAAGGAGGCACGGGAAGAATCCCTAAATCTCCTTCTGGGAGGAGGACTGCCCCATCGTCCTCCTACCTCCAGACATCCCGTGAGGCGTCCCCCAGGGCAGAGAATCAGAGAGTTACCAGGTCTGTCAACCCCTCTCTAGATTCTAATACAGAGCCGTACGGTACAGATAGAAAAAGTGAAATGCCGGCCGGACTTACCTCCTGATGGTCGTATTTATTTGAGTAGGGGGTCGCTCAAATCCCGGACGAGTTCCCCAAATGAAAGACCCCCGAGGTCTTTCTTGGGAGAGCGTACCCCAGGACTCAAATAGCCACACCAGCAGATGCAAAAGCAAGAGGCGTTTTTATTCTTCGGCTGTGCAGTCGGGCTCCACAAGCAGGCAGATGAATGTCCAGGCAAGATGGAGCCCCGAAGAACAAAGGAGCAGGGTATTTATGGACAGAAGCTATCTAATTGTAATACAGCTCAGGTCACAGGGTGTGTGGTATTTCTATTGGCTCCTTTCCTGTATCTGTATGCCTCTTGATTGGTTACTTCCTTGGAGCTACATCCCAGGGCCAGCCCACATTCCAGGACAGCCATATGCTTCCTTATATGGTGTTTTTTTTTTACTTCCTGGTCTTTGTGACCAGACATTCTTTAGGCAAGGGGAAGTAAGTCTAAAAATGGAGTCTGCTTTACAAAATGGAGTCTGCTTTACAAAATGGATTCTTCACAGCCTCTACACTTTGAGTTTCCAAACCTTCCTAAATAATTGGTATGTTTTCAGCCATAGATGCTGTCTTGCTGGATGGTTCTTAAACTTCCAGGTTAGATCGCTATATTTAAATGTTCTGTCTGAGCCACAATTTTAATTCTTAGTTCAATTTTCATAGCTTCTTGGAAATGAAAAAATATAGAAAAAGGAAAAGCGACCAACCTGGTTTGAGGACCCCTGGGGTGCCTTCGCTCCAGAGGCCGGCAGCTGGGTGGAGCTGAGCAACTCAAACCCCCTAGACAGCTTTTTGGTCTTAATGGCTGAGAACAAAAGATTTGCCATGGAACCAAGGGTGCTAACTGTTTTTTTTTTTTATTTCAAAAGGGTCAGAAACTATCTTTGCTTTTTATTGGAATGAATCTAAAATACAGGCTAATAAAATAATTTTCTCTTCCAACCAAACAGCAAAAGGTATATCTGCATACCTCCATAAGGTGTGGCTGAGGCCTGTCAGGCCGCAGGTGGGATGGAACCAAAAATAATGGCCTTCTCTGCCCTGCAGAGATGCTTAAATAAATGGGAACTTTTAAGTTACTGATAAATATGTATAGGTACAAAAACGGCTTAAGGATAAATTAAAATTAATATAATTTCTCATCAATTGTGAAGCCTTTCAATGGAACCATTTGTTCAGAGTGAATTAAGCATTGTAACACGTGGTATTTTCACAGAGCTGAGACAGGAGGATGACAAAATGCTTAATTGACTGACAAAATTTTCTCCTTCTGGGTTGTTTGAAAGCATTTTCTTGATTCTACCGTGTTTGAATTTTAACTATGATACAGATTTCTGTCTCCTCGGGTTACCTCGATATATTCAAATGTTTCAAGGTAACATTCTAAAATATAGTATATGTAAAAATAGCTGGTCTCGGAGATCATTGTGTTTTGCCTGTACTGGTTCAAAATGTGCAATATAGAATTATTAGCAGGAGATACTTTATATCCACAGATTATGAACTTTATAAATATGTGCTGATAAATATTATATGGTTTATCAGTTTCTTAAAGTTATGTTCATAGAGGTGTTACATACAAGAAATGCCTAGTTCTATTAATATAGGAATATATAAAAGGTTGAGTCAGATTGGTATGATTTCTCTAAATTCTATAAAAAATAGAACACTAAGTGACTAGGCAAATATGTGTTGGATATGTCGATATCTATCCTACAGGGTTAATACGGGTTTCTCTCTGAGTGTGTTAACCACCTATATAAAAGCCAAACACAACTAGCATCATGGAACAAAATGGCCTAATATTTTGGCCTCTGTTCCCAGGTCACAAAGGCCATGGGAGATGAAAGGGGCATACTGGAATGTTTTTACACTCATTTCTGGATGTTACATCTCCTTCTGAACAAGCAGGATATGGAAGCCCAGAAACAAATCAGTGTATTCGTACTGGAGAGTCTATTTGGGACAAATCTTCCCCCCCCAGCCTCCCAGCAAGGGAGAAAACCAAGGTCAGCACGACCTGGACTCTGCCTCACTGACAGCAATAATGCTGAGGAAGCCATAGCGCTTCTCCCAGACCCCAATTCCTCCTTAGAGAGCCATCGTGACACCCAAAAGGACATACTTGTTAAATCTTGGCTTTATACCAGGTCTTGAACACTCAGAAATTTGTAACCAAGAATATATATATATATATATATATATATATATATATATATATATATATATATATATA
>PVHP010046206.1:0-13397 GCA_004024765.1 Zapus hudsonius | reverse complement strand
TTTTCAGGAGGTGGAGTAACAGAAGACATCTCAGACAGTCTGGTGGCAATCAACATCCCACAAGGTGCCCATCATTTAGATCTCAGAGCCAACACAATCTTCGACCCTACATCCCTGCTGTTAGCCCGGTCACTGGAAATTAGACACATGAAGCGATGGATTGCAGATTTCTATAGCAACTCCAGAAGGAAGCTCTGAACAATTTGAAAAAAAAATCATCTATACTTTCTTTTTTTTATGTTCACTGCACCCACATTTCATTTGCTTTATTTTCCTCATGTAATTTCTTTCCCTTGTTTGTTAGATTTGTTGGGGCCACAGTTGATATAGAAGGCAGCGATGGCAGTGAGAACAGCCATCCCACCAGGGTGACTGCTCCACCATCACTGTCTGTGCCACTTCTAGGAAGAATGTCATGACAACTCCCACTCCATCAGAAAGCAGTTCCTGACTGCCTTCCACTAGAGGAAGAGCTACTTCCTTTGTCTCTATAATCAAGGATCTCCCCTTGTCTTTGAGGTTGGAATCTCTCTGGCCACTTGTCAGCCCCCATTCCTACAAAGAGAAGAGCCCAAGCTGGAATAAAGTAATCACAGCTGTCAGGAAGGATGTGTGATGTTTGGTTTGCTGACTGTGAATTGTGTTGTAATAAAGAATAAGGCCGACCTTCTACCTGTGTGTTACGCCTCAAGCTCCCCCAGTCATTGGGACTGCTGTGTGCCCGGGCTTGGCTGCTTTTGCAAAGTCCTTTAATTTCTCTCTTCCACTGCAGCTTTTCTTAGCTCTGGGACATTTGCCACTGTGGTATTGACAAGAAGAAAGCTGTCCTTCCCCTGCTCCTTTTTTCTTTGTCTCTAAGACCAGTTTTGTAGTAATTCGGGTTAAACTTAGGAAAACTCTGGCCTTTCACTTTAAACCCGAACAAGCTCTTGTGCTGTGGTCACGGATGCGTCTTCAATAAGCTGCCTTTAAAATTGATGAATCAGCTCTTCAGAAAATAGGATGTACTTTTCTTTATTTAAAAAATTTGATTTCTGGTGGTTGTTACTGCTGTTTCCATCACTAAAGCCAGAAGCGTCAGGACATGAGGCAGGTGCATGGAGGCTTTTCTGTGTGGTCCAAAAGACAAGCCGAGTGGTTCAGGCAGGCAGCATTTTTGACATTAATAAATGGTGAGCCATTCCCATTTCCAAGGATTGGCTGCTTCCAAGCAGTTTTTACACTGAGAACTTTCTTCAGAAAATCTTTTCTAGGATAACAAATAAGCTTCATTTAAAACATTTCAGGGACACACAGAATAACAGCTTCTACTCTGCTGAAAGAATTCCTCCTCCCACTTTATTTTCTCAGTAATTTTTTTCACCCTGTCTTGGGAACATTTCCTACTTAAAGCAAACTATATCTTGAGCTCAGTCATAAAAGACAGTTTGTTTTAAAGTGCAGAAAGCAAAGTTCATTTTTGAATGGGAGACCAAAATGTTTCACTTATTTTCTGTGGCATCTGGGACATAAAGGAAAATCTCAATCTTGTTTGGAAGTCTTTGGTTCTCATTGTAATGAATTGTCCATCAAAGCATTTGGTAACTGTTTTTTTTCAGCATCAGGAAACACTCTACTGGAGTGGTTATTTAAAGGTTAAAACAATACTAGTTTATTCTTTGCCAATGAAGAGCTCATATAATGCAGCATTTGAGGGTTAATAGAAGATATCCTTACATATATTCCCTTTAGGATTTTAGGCTATTTTCCTTGAAGCCTTTTTAATTATTTAGAACTATTAAAATACTTTGGTATTTCATTAATTAATTTATTTCTTTTTTTAAATATATATTTATTGTCCATAATGAGTTACATTATTTAGTGGGCAAACAATGAGTTGTTATCCCCAATTCCCCAATGCCCCCCCTCCCGTTTCCCAATCAGCTGGATATCCTCCTCCTCCGTGGGTCGTCTGGATCAGTCCTTGTGGCAGGGGACCATGGATAGCCTAGTACTCAGCCCGGTTCTCCTGGCACAAGTGTGTTGTTACTGAGGGGTGCCATGCCTCTGGATAGTCTCCCCCACCACGGCTCTCACAATCTTTCCACTCCCTCTTCTGGTCAGTTCCCTGAGTCGTGGTGGGTGATCATTAATTTATTTTTTCATGTTTGAAAAATTTTATTTGTGGGCTGGAGAGATGGCTCAGCGGTTAAGGCACTTGCCTCCAGTGCCTAAGGTCCTGGGTTCAATTCCCCAGGTCCTATATAAGCCAGACCCACAAGGTGGTGGCTCTGGTGTTCTCTCTCTCTCTCTCTCTCTCTCTCTCTCTGTCTTTCTCTCTCTCTCTGCTTGAAAATGAATAAATAAAATATTTTTAAAAAATTTTATTTGTAAGCAGAGAGAGAAAATGAGGAGAGAAAGAGAGAGAGAGAGAGAGAGAGAGAGAGAGAGAGAGAGAGAACGAACAGACAGAGAGAATGGGCACACTAGGGCCTCCAGCCGCTGCAAATCAACTCCAGATGCGTACATCACTTTGTGCATCTGGCTTTATGTGGGTACTGGGGAATTGAACCCAGGTCATTAGGGTTTGCAGACAAATGCCTTATTCACTGAACCATCTCTCCAACCCCTTTCTTTAACTTTTTATTGACAACATCTTGACATATACACAGTGTTCCCTGATTATACCTCTCAGCATTTATTGCTAGGAGGAGCTGTATTTTTTCCTTAGGAAATAAATGCAAAAAAGAGTTTTGTTTTTGCAAGTATAGTGTAGTCCTAATGCTATATACATGTTCTGCATATAGAAAGAAGCTTTAACTGAGGCTAGACTAAGTATAATGCACTAATTTTTAATTGAAAAAGAATGAGAATATTAAATAAATTATTAAGTAAACTGATTGAGTTCATCTACAACTTCCCAGGAAAATGGGGTTGAATATGATCAAAACACATGTATGAAATTTAAAAAACAAAAACTCAAGCAAGCTTGGGGTTACCAGGTATCATAAGGCAATGGACCTGGGGGTCTGGAAAGTCAGTAAGTAAAGATGGTATGTCTAATTTTCTCTAACAGCATGTGTCAACCTGTGGGTCAGATTTGTTTCTCAGATGTCTATAGTTTGTCCAGACATCTAAAGTGTGGCAGGATTATCCACGTAAAGCCAGATGCACAAAGTCTGTCGATGATAGTAGGGCCTTGTTCCAAAATCCAAGGGATTATGCTGTGATTCACATATGGGGGTCTGTCAAAAATTTTGAATACCATCCTTCAAGTATTGTAGGTATCCTAGATCATATGGACCAACTAGAGTCCAAGAGTTCTGTACCTTGGTCTCATCAGGACTCTCTCACACACATCCATGCTAAGTTACAGGATTTCACCCTTTTCCAATCAGCACCCTCACTTTAACTACAGACACCCTTTGAGGCTGGGAATTAAACTTGTGTTGTATGATAAGTGGTGCAGTCAGCTTCGCATTGCTGGACAAACACCTGACCAAAAGCAACTGATGGGAGGAAAGCTGTTTATTTTGGCTTAGAGACTCGAGAGGAAGCTCCATGATGGCAGGGGGAAATATGGCATGAGCAGAGGTTGAATATTACCTCCTGGCTAATATAAGGAGGACAATAACAGCAGGAGAACATGACCAAAATGACGGCAAGGAGAAGCTGGCTATAATACCCATAAGCTCTCCCCTAATAACACACCTTCTCCAGGAGGCTCCTTGGTGGCTGTCTCACAGTCTGAGCAGTTCATTGGATTTCCACTGCAAACCATAGTTCATCCTCATGGCTCCATTGGGCTTCCATGCAGGGACTTCCAAAAATTCTGCTTCACATTCCCATGGCCATTTCTAAATAACAAAACTGCATTGCAAAACCAATGACCTTTTATTTCTTTCATTTTTTATATTCCATAGTACCAGGTGGGCTATAAACTTGTTCATCCAGGGGGGAAATAATGCTGACCTTGAAGTGCAGGACACTTCATTATTCAGGCCTCTATATTTCCTGCTGTCCCAATGCAGATCAGCTGGTCAATACCAATCTCCAACAGTTACAGCTAATGGGCAGCAGTTTCAGCCCAAGGATTTTATTTCTTTCTGTCTCCATCTGCTCACACCAGTCCATTTCTACACAGCAACCCTGCACAAGTTCTCAGGACATAGGTAGTCAGACTGCAGCAAGCCTCTCACATAAAGTGCTCTTAGTCCAGTCCTGAAAATTTTCTTCTTATCCTCATAAACCCAACCTCACAGTCTATAGCTCTTACTATTTTAAGGTCTTCAACGCCTACCAGGATAGTCCATGAAACTCTGCCTTTAGGATTGCAAATCATCTCTTAGATCCAAAATTTCAAATCCCTCCATATTTCTCCTGTTAATCAGTTCCAAAATGCTAAAAGCTACACAGGTTTCTAGCAGAAATGACCCCTCTCCTTGGTATCAATTTACTATTGTAGTTAGCTTTGTACTGCTGGCAGAGAGCACCCAAAATAAGCAGCTTCTGGGAGAAAGGGTTTACTGGAAAACATGGCATGAGCAGAAGCTGGATATCACTTCCTGGTCAATATCAGGTGGACACCAGCAGGAGAGTGTGGCAAACACTGGCAAGGGGATAAGCCCGCCCCAACAACATACCTCCAGGAGCCTGCAATTCCCAAATTGCCATCATCTGAGCACATAGCATTCAGAACACATGAGTTTATGGGGGGCACCTATCAACTTCAGCCCCATGTATGTCTATGGAGAGGATTCTTGGGACATACTTAGAAGCCTTTTGATTGTTTATGTACGTTGGAGCTGGGAAATTGAATTTCCCAGCTCCTTTTTATATACTTTATATAGAGATGCTGGAAGCAGCTAGCTATCATTATATTCTTTAGTTTTCCAGAGGTGTCTAAGATTTACATTCAGTAAATTTCTTGTCCAACACAAGTGATGAATGACCAGTATTGCATGCATTTATTTTGGATAATTCTTTAAACAGTGTATACCATGAGTTATCAGTACTTTTCACAACATCAGACACTATCAATTTGAGGGGTAGTTAACATGGAGAGCCAGTTCCAGACACCACCAAGACCATCACAGAGGTTCATCCTTACAATTCTGTTTCTTTGGAACAACTTCTTGTGCACAATCTGTATTAAAGTCTCCTACTATTATGGAATTGGAGTTTATTTCTCTTTTGTTTTTGAGTAAGTTTTGTTTTATGAAATGTGGTAAACCTGTATTTGGTGCATATATATTTATGAAAGTTATATCCTCTTGTTGAATTATTCCCTTGATGAGTAAGAAGTGTCATTCATTGTCCTTTTTAATTAATTTTGGTTTAAAGCATATTTTGTTAGATATCAATGTAGCCACACCTGCTTGTTTTTTATTTCCATTTGCTTAAAAGATCATTTTCCATCCTTTCACCCTGAGGAGATTTCTGTCTTTAGAGGTGAGGTGCATTTCTTGAAGGCAGCAGATGGAAGGGTCCATTTTTCTGATCCAATCTGTTAGCCTGTGTCTTTTTATTGGTGAGTTAAGTCCATTAATATTCAAAGTTATAACTGTGAGGTTTGCTTTAATCCCTGCCATGGTGGAGGGCTTATGGGGTTAATGTCTCTTATGTTAATATGAACTCATTAATTGTGATTATTGTGCTTGTCCTCTATTGGGCTGTTGAGGTTAGCTATTCTCTTCTGTGTGGATTATCTCCTGCAGTATCCTCTATAAGTTTGGCTTTGTGTTCATACAATTGTAGAGCTGGCTTTTATCAAGGAACATTCTCATTTCTCCCTCTAGTATGAGGGATATCTTTGCTGGGTATCCCTCATAATAGATATTGTCTGGGTTGGAAGCCATAACATTTAAGGCCATGTAGAGTGGTGTTCCAGGCCCTTCTGGCCTTCATGGTTTCCACTGAGAAGTCTGAGGTAAGTCTGATGGGGTTTGCCTTTATATGTGATGAGTTGATTCTCTCTTGCTGCTTTTAGCACTCTCTCTTTGCTTTCTATGTTTAGCATTTTAACTAAGATATGTCTTGGAGAGTTTTTTCTTTGGTTCTGTCTGTCTGGAGTTCTGTGGGCCTCTTGTATCTGGACAAACCTTTCTCTTGTAAGAATGGGAAAGTTTTCTTCAATAATTTTATTGAATATGTTTTCTATGCCTTTGGCCTGGGTTTCTTCTCCTTCTGGTATACCCATGATCCTGATATTTGGTCTCTTTATGGTATCCCACAGATCTCTCAAATTTTTTTCACATGAGATTTTGAATTTATTGAAGTTTTTGGGTTCCCTCTTAATTTCTACTGCCTTATCTTTGAGATCTGAGGTTCTGTCCTCCAGGTTATTTACTCTGGGATTGAGGGATTCTAAAGAGGATTTTAATAGCTATGTTTGATTTTTGTCTTCTGTTATATTTTTTGTTATTAGTCTCCATCTCTCTGGTGAGTTCTAGTTTCCATTCTAGTTTTATTTTTGATAATGTTTCCTGGAATTAATTCTTGCATTTGATTATGTCCTCATTGAATTTAATCAGCTGGTTATCGAGTTCCTCCCATTGTTGGTTAACCCTCATTTTGCTTATTGTACTTTTGAAGTCACTCTGATTTTTCTCAATTAAGTTGAGCCTGATGGAGAAGCTTGTGTTGTAAGAGTTTCACCTCATTTATGTGTTTTTTGACAGTTTCCAGCTCAGTCAATATCTTGGTCAGGGTATCATTGCTGTTATGGCCTGAGGTTGTCTTACTCTCATTTTGGGATTGTACTTCTGTTGTCACCTCTACATTTTCAGTGGCAACTTCCACTGGACTAGGGGGCCTTGGTGGGTGTGCTTTTAGCTTGATTTTTTTTTTTGAGTCTTCCCATTTCTGGATAAAGATCCAATTTTCTCAGTGAGAGAGCTAATGTAGGCCCCGTAAGGTATTCACTGAGTGTTCTGGGTTCTGGTTGGGTGTTGCAATTACAGGTGTGTGAGCTGCAGGGTCACAAGTATGCCAGCAGTTCTAGACTGGTGGCCTGTGTGTATGATGCTTTGAAGGTCAGAGAACTTCTGTAGCTAAAGTCACCCCTCTTTCCAGTGTGGCTCAGGCAGATCCAGAGCAGTCCTACTGGTTCCTCTTCCCCTATCATGTCCCAGCTTGATGGATTGTTGAGGACACGGTAATGTCTTCCTGGCAGGTACCTGCCAGAGAGCTTTCAGTCCCTGATTAGGTTCAGAACGAGTCTCCCTGGGGGTGCCAGATGGTGGGTTTGGTGTGTGTGTGTGTGTGTGTGTGTGTGTGTGTGTGTGTGTGTGTGGTTCGTAGAGATATGTCTTATTTCTTCATTGATTAATCTGTTTTTGGTTTGTGGGTGTTGTGTAGGTTACAGGTGTTACTGCTATTCTGGGTTGGTGGCTGATACTTGAGTTGTGTTCGGTTTGGGGCAGTACAGATTGGGTGCACAGGCTCCAAACAGTTCACTCTCTCTCCAACCTAGGGTGCAGTCCCCTAGCACTCTGGCATCCCCAATAGGACCCAGACTCCCTGTTCCCCTTGCCACCCTATGTGAACTCCAGGCCCAAACACTCTGAACCTCTCTCCAGTCTGGGTTTCCCAGATCTCACATACACTGGTGTCCCCCCAACCTCAACCTAAGTACAGTAGTACCCTGAGTGCTCTAGTACCACCCTTGCCAGTCACCTCACCAGGCTCAGATGCACAGAAGCTGGTTGTGCTAATGTCCCCAGACCTCAGGTCCCAGACAGGCCAAGCTTCTCACCATCAAGGGATGTGTCTGCCCCAAACCTGCTTTGTCCCTCACCAAATTTGGGATGCACAGGCCCCAAACAACATGGTAGCACTAGACTCAAGCTGACCAAATACCTCTGCCACTTTGAGCACCCTAACCCCTGAGACACACTACTCTGTGCTGGTCTTGAGCTGCCAGGCCCATGTACAATGACATCTTGGGTGCTTAGTTTCCATACCAGGCACACCGGTCTCCTCAGTGGATTGGGATGTGCATGCCATGGCACCCCTAAGGGCTCCATTCGCACCCACACCATTCTCTTCACCAGCCTTGGGTGTACCATACCTAGTCCCACCTTGACTAACACTGATTTGGGGTGCCTAGGCCCCGAACTCACTGACAACACTAGGCCCAAGCTTGCCCAGTACCTCGCAGGCCTGGAGTGACCCACTCTAAATACTTTGACTCCTTTCTTGCCCAGCTCCCCCCACCCCCACTTCACTGGCCTTTCTTAAGTTATTCATCCTTCTGAATGTGATGTGAGTGGTGACTCCATTCTTGGTGGATGTGGCTCAGGTGGCTGGGTATGTAGCTCCTCCCTGCCAAACCCTGGAACTACATTAACGCTGCTACTCTTCCAGAACCCTGGCTGGAGGCGGAGTTCCCACAGCAGCAGGAGCTGGAGTAGACGTTTTTGTTGTTGCAGTTTCCACAGTAGCTGTTGTCTGGAGGCCAGTTTCCTCTGGAGCTGAAGCCTCCAACAACAGTCCGAGATGTGAAATCGGCTCTCTCTGGAGATAGAGCAGCAGAAGGGTGGGCTGGTAGGGGTGACCTGTCCAAAAGAAGGGGGTATCTGGAGAGTAAGAGGTGGGGAGAGACACAGAAGCAGCTGAAGCAGAGGAAGGAGGGTGCGCAGGAAGCACGGAGCAGCAGGGCAGGACCTGGAGGAGTGGCCAGGCCCGCACAAGAGCAGAGAACAAGGCTCTGTTCCTTTTGAATTCATTCAGGAGCTTATTCACATGCTTTGATTTCACTGAACATTCTTACAATCCTTCTTTTGAATTCTTTCCCTGGATTTTTTTTCCTAATTCACTTTCTCTTGGGTCCATTATGGTGGAATTAGTAATTTTTGGAGGAATCATACTGCCTTAAAATTTTTTCCTGTTTTTATGCACTGAAACTTGAGCATGTGGGGGTAAGCTCACTGGGTTGATTTTTTTATTTCCAATTTTGAGTAGAAGCATTTTCATTGTTTAAGTGGAACTAGGTTGTATTTGGGTTCAGGCATTGGTGATGCAGCTCAGTAGTTAAGTCCTCAGATTGAAGTATTTGTGTTCAAAGTACTTGTCTCTATCTCCACCTCTGTTGAGAGTGGAACACTGACTACAGAAACAATCACAATTGCTGGATAGATAGATCACTATGTAAATACAATAATGGCCATTTAAAAAGAATTATGTCTTCAACTCCAATAATTTTGGGGATGTAAGAATAATGATAGTATGCTTTGTACTAAGTTATTATGAAAGGTAAGAATGTCAAATACAAAGAGGAAGACTAAATATTAATACTAGTGCCATATAGAAAAATGGAGGAGGGAAATGTATATAGACAAGGAGAACAGTGAAGATGGAGGAGATAAGTATGATCCAGTCAAAGGCAGAATGGAAAAGGAAAGAGGTAAAGAACTGCAATCAGCAAATCTAAGACAATTCTAGCACTCAGGAGGACCCCCCCCCAACTCCATGCCAACTTATTTTTTTTTCTGTCAAAAACAAATGAATGAACAACAACAAAAGAGGAAAAGAGAACAAGGTAGGAAAATCCTGGCCCACTAAATTTAAATTAGATATTAAAGAAGAAAAATATAAAACTGAAGGAGAGAGAGCTGTGCATGTGTCCACAGTGGTTCACAGTATGTGCCCAGTTGCTGGCCCTGCCTCTGTGCAGTCTGTGGCATGGGCACAGGGGTGGCATCTACCTCTGCAGCCCCTATTCGGGTCTGGGGCTTATCTCTCTGTGGTCCTTGGCATGGACTCAGGTCCTGGGCCTGTCTCTATGTGGCTTACACCAGACTGGGGCTCAGAACTAATGGAATAGTGCACTCTGATGAACCAAAACTTTCCCTGTAGCTAGGGTTATTTTGTAGGCTAGGTCTCAAAAGAGTAGCAGTGCTGTGTTACTTGCTCTGGGTTCTAAGACAGCAATTCAAGAAGGGACTCCAGTGCCATTTAGCCTTTGTCTCTTTTTAATAATGCCACAAATGCGTCTCTGCAGGAACCTGTTCTTTACATATGGACCATAGCTTCTTATTTGGTGGTGAATTTGTCCCCAAGTAGACATTAGGCAATGCTGGGGTTATTTTTGGTTGTCACAGTTGGCTTGGTAATGTACCCACTGACTTCCATGGTATGGACCTGGGATGCTGCTAACCCCCTCTGGTTCACAGGACTCTCCCCAAAACAAAGAAGGAACTGACCCTAGGGGACAACAGTGTCTTTATTATAATTTATGGCTCTTCCTAGAGTTTTACTCTACGAAGAATGAGGACAGCTAATAGTTGAAATTGTTCAATAACCTTAAATTTTAAACAGCACAAGCTGTTGGATTTCTTATCCCCTTAGAATTAGCTAATCCAAGCACTTATTTAATAACACATCTATGCTGTATAGTGCTAAGAAGGAATTGATAAAGTCCAGTGTTCTCAGGGGATTTAAGAATAATAAGAAGAGATGATCACAATGTCAGATAACTTAATACATTGTGCTATGCATATGCATTGTCCTCAGGAAGTTGGGAAGCATGAATGTAGTAATGATAAATTCATCCTGAATATCTCATTCAAACTTGGACTTGAGGTAAGAGAGTCTGAAGGGTGGTTAATGGGTGAAAGAAAGAATAACAACATTCACTGAAAAAAAATGAAGCATTCATTATGTGACAATAGTTAGGCACCGTTCACATTGCTGTGAAAAACCAAACTAAATCAAACTTCAAACCATTATGGATCTAGTTGGTGGCATCTGTTTGATCCTAAACCTGGTGCTTTGCATTCTTCCTTGGTACCAAATATGATTTTCTGTGGCCGAGAAGCAAACCCACCTGCTCATGCCATCCTCTGTTGTCTTAGTCTTCTGTGGTTTGTTGGTCCTGGTACTGGAGGGGTTTTCCATCTTTCTCCTTCATTCTGATTACAGATGGACTGTCAGGGGAAGGAAGTGAGAGTTGATATCCAGTCACTGGTCATTTACAAAATCATTTCTACCTTAACTTCTCAAAATTTTTTGAGGAAAAAGGGAAACTTAGATGTGAGACCAAAAATTCCCTTTGTTTGTCTTGAGGATTGATAATGTATGCACCCTCTCTGGGTGGTTTAAGCGGTTTAGGTACTTTCTATAAAAGGGATCTTTTAATGACAAAACTAATGTGATTATCTGAGTGAGTGTGAGAGGCGTATTCAAGGTTTAAAGAAAATCTGTTAGAATAGCTGAATGTATCTGCTTAATCCTTTCTCTAATGTGGCTGAACAATGCTCTGGGAAGCCATTGGTCCTTTTTTCTTCTAGTAAATGCCTGTCTCCAGAGGTAGGGACTATTTACAGCTTTTGATACCCTTATGCTTCACCTTCTCAGCTGCACAAAAGCACAGGACAGCCTGGAGGAGCCCGAAGAACTGGCATAAATCCTAGTCTAGTCCCCTTGGAAGGCTGTGAGCAAAGCGTACAGCACATGGTCTGCTTTCTCCAGGGCATCCCTAGAAGCAAAGACTGTAGTCACCATGGCTAATGGCATCTGGGAGAAAGGCCCTCGTTCCAGCTCTGGGAGACATAGCAATGGTGAACATTTAAATTCTTACACCTGAGCTATAAGAGAAGTTTAGCTACTCCTTTTTATGGTGTGCCAGTAGGTAAGGGAAGTATAAGAAATAGAGAAAAATAATACAAACTTCAGTTCGCAAACAGTTCTCTGACTTTGGGTTAAAATTAAATATCCATCATATCACTTCTGAGCTGGAGATATTACTATCTGCTGCATGCATTCATTTTGAGAATCAAAGTGAAATGCAATGAGAGCATGAGACACAGCCAATCTGCAGCCTGCACATGTAACGTGTTGTGCACCTTCATTGCTGCTGTGTTTTCTTTAAAACAGCAAATTCTCATCATCTAAGAACATGCCTCTTTTCTAGATTTATAATTTAATTCAACAATAAATTTTCTGACTACTTATTATCTGAGCATAATTCACAGTGCAAGGCAAACAGATATGAATAAATCTCTAAACCTTCAGAGGCTCTCAATCTTGTAGGGAGGTAGAAGTATAAAAATGTATTTGGAAAAATGTATATTATGAGTGATTAATTATACCTTGGGTCATTAATGATAGGAGCTAAAACGTTGAAGTAGTGCTTACTATTTTCCAGGACCGGAGTCAAATATTATACAGGAGTTACTTCATTCAACCCCTTACAGCCAATGGCAGGTGGGAGCTATTAACATCCTATTTCACGTTAACAAGTCTGAAGTTCATATTTAGCTAACATCACTTTACCACAGTGTCACAGCTAGTAAGTGGTGGGCCAAAAGAGTCTATTTGATGTCAGGGCTATGCTACATCCCAAAGTAAGAAAAACTTTCTAGGGGAGGTGACTACATGTGGCTTCCGATACAGACCAGAAAGTGTGCCGGGTATAAAGAGCATCCAAAGCCCAGGCCCAGCAGAAGGAACAGCACAGACAAGCATCTGTACAGAGAGGAACACACAGCAGTTTCAATGAGAGGTGAAGTGGGACAGTTGGTGATAAGCAGAGGCCACACTATGCTCCCCCTCAGTAGACCTTTGTGGGAAAGTGGCAAATTATTCATCTTAACCAATTATCTTATGAATATCTTGTTTGTCAAAAAGGGGTTTGCAGCAAAGTGGGAGTGATTGACATCTTATGGTGCAGAATCACAAAGTAGGCTCCAAGTTTTAGAATCAAAAGCCTTCAAGGATGAAGGTCCTTCACCCCTCCCCGAGGCTACTAATGAATCCTGGCAGAGGAGGAGGCATTTTCTTCAGTGGAATAGCCACTAGGAAGCTGCCCATGCTCTAGAAAATGATCTCCTACTTGTGCTCAAGCAATAGTGCTAATTAGACTCAGTGGGTCACTCACAGAAAAGAAATGAGGTAGGAGGTGGAGAAGTTGGGAAGAGGAAGGGGATCATTGGAAGTGGGAGGGGGCAAGAGAGAGTTATGGGGATGAATATGATATTATGATCAAATATATTATATACATGTATGAAACTGCCAAATTAGTTAGAGAGAGAGAGAGAGAGAGAGAGAGAGAGAGAGAGAGAGAGAGAGAGAGAGAAAGAGATGATCCAGGTGTGGTAGTGAGCACCTTTACTCCCAGCACTGGAAAGGCAGAGGTAGGAGGATTGCTGTGAATTTGAGGCCAGCCTGGGAATAGAATAAATTGCAGATCAGTTGAAGTAGAGTGAGACCTTACCTCAAAAAAAAACTATATTTATATATATGTCACACATTATTTTCAAGCTAGGTTTAGTGGCACATAACTATGGTTGCACTTACCCTAGAGTCAAATGCAACAAGACCCCATCTTAAAACAGCGGGGTGTGGGTGGCAGACCTTTAATCTCAGCACTCAGGAGGCAGGTTCTTTCTAAATTCAAGGTCAGCTTGTGACTACAA
>PVHP010046205.1:0-13376 GCA_004024765.1 Zapus hudsonius | reverse complement strand
ACACACACACACACACACACACACACACACACACACACACACACACACAAAATAAATAAATAAATCACATATTCTTCCGCAGGGGGGAAAAACATGTTATATAGCAAATCGAGTAATTTCATCCCACTCGTGATAGAAAATGATCATTCATCAAGAACGCCATGCTCTGGGACTTGGGATGTGGCTTGTTGGAAAAGTACTTGCCTAGTGTATGTAAGGTCCTGGGTTTGAGCCCCAGTTCCACAAAGAACAGAAACAAAAGCAAAAAGAAGAAACCATCTAAACCATCAAGGATGAGACTAAAATAAAGACACTTTCAAACTGTCAAGGTGTCAAAATGTCTACCTCGGGCTAGGGAAATGGCTCATTGGTTTAGGTGCTTGCTTACAAAGCGCCCATGATTCCCCAGCACCCACGGAAAGCCATGTCCTAAAAGCACGTGTGTCTGGAGTAGAGGCAAAAGGCTCCAGTGCAGGTCTCGCCCCTTCCCATGGCTGAGCTCAGTCTCAAGACACTGAGGGCTGAGTTCATCTCCCAGACTCTGAGCCTAGGCTTCCATGGGCTTCCAGAAGGAACACCTGCTGGACAAGCTAACCTTGGAAGGGGTGACCTGCTATATGCAGAGTGCACAACGCTATCACAGGATCTTCTGTTTTTTTGTTTGTTTCTAAATTTTTATTTATTCATTTTCAAGCAGAGAGAGAAAGACAGAGAGAGAGAGAGAGGGAGCACACCAGTGCCACCACCTTGTGGGTCTGGCTTATGTGGGTCCTGGGGAATTGAATCTGGGGCCTTAGGCACTGGAGGCAAGTGCCTTAACCACTGAGCCATCTCTCCAGCCCAGGGTCTTCTGTTTGGTGAGAGATTTTGCAGGCATCCCTGACTTCGGCTCTCCCTGTGGCCTCTATGAAAACCTAGACAAGTACCACCTTCCATATCCAGCCATCTGGTTGTGGTGGTTGTGTTTTTTTTTTCTTGGTTTTTCGAGGTAGGGTCTCGCTCTAGCCCAGGCTGACCTGGAATTCACTATGTAGTCTCAAGGTGGCCTTGAACTCACAGCAATCCTCCTACCTCTGTATCCTGAGTGCTGGGACTAAAGGTGTGTGCCACCACTCTGGGCTAATTAATGGATTTTTTAAAAATATTTTATTCATTCATCTTTCAAGTAGAGAGAGAGAGAGAGAGAGAGAGAGAGAGAGCCCCACCTTGTGGGTCTGGCATATGTGGGTACTGGGGAATGGAACCGGGGGCCCCAGGCACTGAAGGCAAGTGCCTCAACCACTGAGCCATCTCTCCAGCCCTAATTAATGGATTTTTAATGTGATATATACATATATGTGTGTATACATACACACAATAGAATGCTCTTCATCCATAAAAAATAATAAAAGCCTATCATTTTCAACAACATATGGAATTGGAGGCCATTATTAAATGAAACAAGCTAGGCACAGAAAGACAAGTACTTTATGATATCACCCATACGTAAAATCTAAAAATGTTGACTCGCAGAACTTGACTGTAGTAGAATGGTAGTAATCAGAAGTTGGAAAAGGCAGGGGAGAGAGGGCTGAGGAGAGGTCAGTCAGTGGACTGAAGGTACAGTAGATAAGAGCAAGAAGTTCAGGCAAAGTATTGCGTGGTAGAGTGCCCACGGATAGCAGTTATACACTCCGTCTTCCAAAAAGCTAATGGAAATAATTTTTAATAAAAAAGGAAAAAAATAACAAGTTTAATCAAAAATAAAACAAAGAGCTGTGGAGATTGCTTAGCAGTTAGACACTTGTTTGCAAAGCTTCCTGGCCAGGCTTCAATTCCCCAGCCACACATATAAAACCAGAAGGGATTTGTTTGCAGTGTCAAGAGACCCTGATACACACACACACACACACACACACACACACACACACACACACACACATGCAGAGTAAAAAAATTTTTATCAGAGAAAAGCCTTTTAATTACATTAGCTGGAATTTGTGCCAAACTGCATCACATATTAGCATTCTACCAATAATGTAACTTCACATAAACCAACATTTTCAAAAAATGAAATTTACACTATAATATACATTGTACTGGATCATATCATATCTTTCCTAATATTGTCCTCTCATAGGAAAGGTATCATGATCTGTCAGTCAGGCAAACATCCATCTTCACCGGCCTCCCTCCCTAGACATCAAGTGTGAACTAGGTATCCTGCTGAATTTCTTTGGAACTGATCTTGCCTTCATTAGCACTCCCTTCGTTAATTCTTTCTTCATAAGTCTGGCTCGTGCCACAGCCTTCTCTTCCTCTGTCAGTAGTGACAGCTCCGGGTCTGTTTGCTCCTGTAGTTCTTGTATCGTGGCCACTGTCTTATTCAAAGTAGCACAAACGTGGCTCTCGGTCTCTTTTTGCTCAACAGAAACTGGTTTAAAGCGTGCACACAAAGCTTGATATCAAGACTTCATCGCTGACAATTCCTTTAAAAGTGTAACTGGATTTTTCATCCGTTCCAGCTTATCGACCTCCATCTCCATGTTGAATAGTTGACATTCCCGGAGTAAAACAATACAAAGTGAAAACGATGATCATGTCAGAACAGTGTTATTGAGTGAAGCAAGAATAGAAACCAAGAAAAGAGTACAAACCAGGAACATAGAAAATAGAAAAATCTCAGCAAATACTATGCGGAACACTTCAACACAGAGACTGATTTACTGTATCCATGAGTCTCTCTTTCTAGAACCCCCATGCGACATCTATAAGTGCCCAAGTCCTTTGTAGAAAATGATGCATTTGCAAGGAACCTACATGCTTTTCACTTACTTTAAATGATCTCTAGATTATGTACAAGGCATAATAAAATGTAAATTCTATGTAAATAGTGGCTATATTATATCATTTAAAGAATAATGTCAATTAAAGTGTTTGCACATGTGCAGAATTAAAAAAAGGAAGGAAGGAAGGGAAGGGTTGGGGAAGGGAAAGAGTTGACCATAGTCAATTTCAGCCCAAAAATATTAAATAGAAAATGTTAAAAATATGTATCTAATTATTAACAATAAATGTTTTAAAAAGGAAAAAAATAAATAGAATAAAAGATTTTTTAAAAGAAAATGTTAAAAATGAATAATTCCATTTTAAATTGTGCACTCTTCTGCGAAGTATGATAAAAATCTCCTGTCTCTCTCTCTCTCTCTGTATCTCTGTATCTCTCTGCTTGAAAATGAATAAATAAAATACTTTTTTAAAAAAGGGCTGGAGAGATGGCTCAGCAGTTAAGGCACTTGCCTCCAGTGCCTAAGGCCCAGGTTCAATTCCCCAGGACCCATATAAGCCAGACCCACAAGATGGTGCCCCTGGTTCTCTCTCTCTCTCTCTCTCTCTCTCTCTCTCTCTCTCTCTCTCTCTCTCTCTCTCTCTCTCTCTCTCTCTCTCTCCTCTCTCTCTCTCTCTCTCTCTCCTTGAAAATGAATAAATAAAATCTATTTTTAAAAAATCTCCTGTGATTTAGCTGTCCTCCCTGGGTCAGGAATCCTGCATGAAGCATACACCACCCACTGTCTGTCACTCCAAGTGCATCTCAGCTATCAGGCTGCCTGTCCTGCTAGCCAGCATAGCGCTTGGGGTCAAGCCATCCATGTTTCAAAGCGTAGGGACGTTAGCAATTCAATTACAGGCCATTATTAGAGTTGCTCTGATGGGGAAAGGGAGGGTGGATAAGGGCACACCTTGCAAACAGCTCAGCCCATGCACACTGCTAACAGTCCATTTGTTCTGAGTTAACCTCTAACCCTGGTGGTGCTTCCAGAGGAATGTGAGGCACGGTGGTTTGGGGAGGATTCGAACCAACTGCACAGAAGAACATGAGAAAGAAGGGCAAGGGAAGATGATAAGGAAAGAAGCACCAGCACCAAGAATCTGAAAATGAGGCTGACCACCCGACCAGAGGAGCAAGACTGAACTTTGGAAGGATTGACTGCCTTTGTCTCCAGTGCCTGCATCTCTGTTAGCTGGAGATGAGATTGAAGACAGAGATGTGGGAGGGAAATACAGTCTTCTCAAGTGCCAGCTCTCTGAATAAAGCACAATTTAAGAGATTTTTTTAAATCTATTTTATTTTTTTAAATATTTTATTTATTCATTTTCAAGCAGAGAGAGAGTGCACCAGGGCCACCACCTTGTGGGTCTGGCTTATGTGGGTCCTGGGGAATTGAACTGGGGACCTTAGGCACGGGAGGCAAGTGCCTTAACCACTGAGCCATCTCTCCAGCCCGAGGGACATTACTTTTGATGAGCAGTCTGTAGTTTACAGGCTGGCTGTGAAGACATCCCGATAGACCAACTGAATACTTAAAGTAGGAGCCAAGCGTTCTGCTAGTTCAGGCCTTAAACCCTGTTGAAAGACTTGAGAGGGCGAATGCTCCTCTTCTGCCTAAGAACTTGACTTTGAGCCCACAGGCCAGCATCTGCCTGCTGCTGGATGAGATGGGAAGTGATCAGCTGTTAATTAAGGTGTGCGGTCTAGCTGACACCAGATAGCACCGCCATGTCCTCTGGCACAGGGTGACCCATGTATCCAAGTTAAGGGACAGAAATTAAAAGCCATGCAACCTGAGCTCTCGGGCTTGAGCCCTCCTGAACTGCCTTGTTCCCTAGGCATACACCAGGCAGAACCCCGTCTGCACATTCAGTCCCTGCAGAAACCTAACACCTTTCTCTTGCGCACCAGGAAATTAACACTCACCCAGGTACGTGGGCATAATTAAACTGAACAAAAAGACAGCTGCTCTTAGCTTTCTTTAATCACCAGCATGCAGCCCTGAGGATTACTAGCTTTGGGGTGATTTGGGGGGGATTATTCTTTCATTAGTGTCTGGGGTCAGTTCCAAAACAATGCCATAAAAGCCTTTTAAAACAGCCTCTCATGCCAGTAGTTCATCCCTTTATACATCTGAAAGGTTACATTTTGCAAACCGCTGGCAACCAACTATTTACTGGACCACCCCCAATACCTAAGATTTTTAACCAGAAACATCACACACACACACACACACACATGATTTCTATACTGAGTTTCTGAGTATCTATAAGAACATCATTCTAACTCCCCAATATAACTTCTATTAACAATTATTGGTCTCATTCCTCCATGTTAACACAGTTAAAAGATTTTTTTTAAATTTTGGTTTTTTGAGGTAGGGTCTTGCTCTAGTCCAGGCTGACCTGGAATTCACTGTGTAGTCTCAGGGTGGCCTTGAACTCACCGCGATCCTCCTACCTCTGCCTCCCAAGTGCTGGGGTTAAAGGCGGGCAGCACCACGCCTGACCCAGATTAATTCCCTCTCACTCCCCATTCCTAAGGCTCCTGCTCAATGGGTTATTGATATTCCCCGTTGGGTTCTGGGTGCACCAGTCAGTCTGTTTGAGGGACAGAGCCTCAGGGCACTCCTTCCCACCTGTGGCTCTTACCATCTCCTGTTGCCTCTTCCAGAATGTTCCCTGAGCATTGGAGGGCAGTTAGTAGATCTCCTTCAGTGTTGAGCTCTGCAGCCTCGGATTTGCTGCTTTGATACATTTCGAGTTTCCTCAGTGTCCACCAGCTTCTCCCTAGGAAGTTCTCAGGCTAGCAGTGGTATTAAATCCACCACATCCTCTGTGGTGTCTCCTGGGACCTGGCAGGTGTGATAGAGAGTGTTAGGCAGTTGGCTTTCGTTACTTGTCATCGTGATGGATCTTGGGTCTCCCCAGTATTCGCTTCAGCAAATACTTCTCAAGTGCCTACTCTCTTTAGATGATGTGCCAAGTGCTGGGAACACGGTAGTTAGCACAGACACAGCCCTTCTAGAACTTAAAATGTCCCAAAGACAAAAGGACTGAGTCAGGAAGGTCAGAGAAGGTCTCCCTGAGAATGGGAGGCTTACTGGGAAAGCTGAAGGAAGTAACTTGGCAGACAGGAGAGATGAAGGCTGATGGAACCGTCAGGAAAATGTAGATGGAGAGGAAGGTAGTGGCCAGCCACATGGTCTTGTGGATCAAAGTATGAAACACTGCCTCATGTAATGGGAAGATGCATTTTGAAAAAATCGCTCTGGCTTACTGTAATGAAGTGAAGGTAATAGACGGGTGTTAGAATAGATGTGGATCCACCTTAGTAGACAGCTCAGCTCGTCTCAGCAAGTGAGATGGTAACTTGACCACCTATATTACCTCTCAGAATAACAAAGCTGACTTAGTTCCCTGACAAGTCATTTGAGTTTAATCACCAAGAGTGACTCCAGTTCTTAAACTCCAGGGCTTCATTCCCAAGCTGTGGTTGTTTCTTCAGAGCCCTACCATCCTCGTATGGTAATAGTCTCCAGTCATAGGTCCTTACTTAGCTTCATTATTCTACCTTAATGAGCCCGAAACTTCCATTGCTGTTCTTGTGTAAGGCAGGGTTTTACTATGTAACTCAGGCTGAATTTGAATTCATAATCCCTCTACCTGAGCCTCCCAAGTGCTAAAGTATAGGCCTTTGCTACAATGCCTGGCCCAAAACTTTTTATTCCGACTCTATTCAGAAGTCCTGGAACTTTGGGCACCACTTCCAGCTCTACCCTTAAAGAACAAGAGAGAGGTACAAGTGATCTTCAGATGAACAAGGATGACCAAAAAGACAATTTGCCAATACAGAGACTTGTGCTAAAGGAAATGATACAAAGGATTCCTTAGGTAGAAGCAAAGCCAGCTCAGATTAAACACAATATGTACAGGACTGACAAGCAGTAAAATGGTACAGATGAGACCAACACCATTAACTGTAAAAATAATAAGTTATTTTAATATTTTCCTTCTATTTATTAGACCGACACAGAGAAAGGAGAGATAAATAGAAAGAGAGAGAGAGAGAAGCAGAGCCCTTTCTGCATGAGGCTTCACATGTGTTAGATTGAGGGTGCTTTAGTGATGTAGAGAACTGAAGAGAGACAGGACACCATGAGCCAGACTCATTCTTTCGGCTGGTGTTCCAGAAGCTTCCCGCTGGTCTCTCTTTCAATCCAGTGTTGATGGTCTCTTAGACAAATTGGTGGGCTTTCGTGCTGCTGTGCACACCCACAAACCACCTCCGGAGGCTTTCCAGACCTTTCCACTCTCTCTCCCAAAGGGGCTTCCCTGACATCACAGGCCTGCGGGAGTCCTCTGGAGCAAAACCCTCAGGACATCTCATAAAGTCATGGCTCTGTGGTAATTACAGGCCTAGTGGAATCCTTTGAGCTGAACTCTCAGCACCTTTCTCCTAGATGGAGACTCTGAAAGAGAGAGAGAGAGAGAGAGAGAGAGAGAGAGAGAGAGAGAGAGGAAGAAGAAGAAGAAGAAGAAGAAGAAGAAGAAGAAGAAGAAGAAGAAGAAGAAGAAGAAGGCATAATAGCAGTTTTGATTAGGCTCAAGTGTGTGTTGAATTAAAATACATAAAAACAATAACATATTAATTTGGAAAATACTGAGATTAAAGTAAAATAAAATATTTTACATGGTTAAGAAGGAGAAAAGCACCAATTAGCATTATATCTTGATATTGTGAGGGTGGATAATAATGACAATATTACCTAGGGTAACCACTAAAAATGATTCAATAATACATCATTTTGCTGCTAATGGGTGGGTATAATTTAAACTTTATTTATTTAGTTATTTGAAAGCAGAGAGAGAGAGAGAGAAAGAAACAGAGAGAATGAGCCTCCGATACTGTAAATGAATGTGTGTGCCACTTTGTGCACCTGGCTTTACGTGGGAACTAGGGAATCAAGCCTGGGTCATTGGGCTTTGCAGGCTTAGCCTTAACCTGGCTATACCTTATCCACTGAGCCATCTCTCCATCCCTTGTTTGTTATTTTTATTTATTGTCAATTTCTACATGTATATATTGAATCATAATCCCCTATTACCTTCTCTTGTCCTCTCTCCCCTTCCCTGCCCATCACCTTTACACTGACTCCTCCTTCTTTCCAAATAGTCCCTCTTCTACCATGATGTCTTTCCTCTCTACTATTATGGAATATTCATGGGCCCAATATTGTCCAGGTCTTATGAAGGTAACAACAGTCACCATAAGTCATAAATGCAACAGCCACTTCAGGTCCAGAAGAAAGCGCTCCAAAGCACTCCTTTCCGTGTTCTAGCTCTCTTACATGCTTTCTGCTCCCTTTTCTGCATGTTCCCTGAGCCTGGGAGAGGGTGATATTGGTGTCACTTAACATTGAGCTTACTCAAAAGTCACTTATTCTCAGCACTGTGACAAGTTGTCAGTCTCCCCAACTTGTCACTGCCAATTGCAAAAAGAAGTTTCTCAGACCAGTAGAGAGAACAGTATTTAAATATTTAGAGGACAATTTGATAAGCACAACATATCCATTTAGTCAAACAAAAGTAGTGGCTTCCCTCTGAATTTAATTTTTAATATGCAGAGCTGAATTTTAGCTACCTATTTGGGCTTAAGCACTCAGAAAGAAGGGTATAGCCAGGAAATAAAGTACTTAATCAGAGTGACATCTGTGCCATTATCAAGATTATGTATTATTGACATTGCTGAGAGTCCCATCTGCTTTGTAAGATCTATAAGAATAGGTACAGACTATGCCAGACACCACCATGCCATTTGGTGAACAGATTTAGAAATGGATTTCAAGATCTTCATGGTGCTGGGCATCTGGCTTTATGTGGGTACTGGGGAATCGAACTTGGGCTGTGAGGGTTTGCTAACAAATACCTTTAACCACTGAGCCATTTCCCAGCCCTGGTTTGCAATTGTTTTATTGAGAATTTTCACATCAATGTTCAACAGAAAATTAGTCTATAAATTCTTTTTTTTTTCATGTCCTTATCTGGCTTTGGTATCAGGGCTACGCAGAGCTCAGAGTGTGCTCTGTAGTGTTCCTTCCCTTTCTACTATATGGAGGAGCGTGAGAACCATTACTGTTAGCTCTCTCTTATAAATTGGGTAGCGTTCAGCCGTGAATCCATCTGGTCCTGGCCTTTTTTTTTGTGGTGGGGGGAGACTTTTGTGACACAAGGTCTCACTCCTAGCACCGACTGGCCTCAAAATGACTATGTAACCACGGGATGACCTTGAACTTCTAATCCTTCTGCTTTACCTTCCAAGTGCTGCAATTACAAGTGTGAGCTACTGTGCCCAGCAGTATTTCTTTTTATGCTTGAAATAGTTTCTTTTAAAATTCTTAAGAGAGGGGTCAGAGTTATTAATTTCCAGACTTTATTTGTTAATATAAACATGTAAGGCTAGAAGCTTTCTAGATACCTTTCTGGTTACATCTCTTGGGACTTGTTGCTGTTTATTTCCATCATAACTGAGTTCTAAGTATTTCTTAGTTTTACTGTAACTCTTTGTTTCCCCTTCATTATTTCAGAAAGTGTTTTGAAATTCCCAAATGTGCAGCATTTCTTAGATTCCTATGAAGACAGCCTATAGGTGCTTCTCACTGAAATCTGCAAAGAGTAGCCATTCTCCCCAAATGCTCTTGGGTGTTTCAGAAGACTAAATGGGGTTCAAAAACCAACTGATTTTATAGTCACCTTCACAGAAATAGGTCTCTGACCTCAGGGTTATTTTACATTTCCAGCACTTGTGTGATTAGCCATGTTTCAAGTACTCAAAAGACCCATGTAGCCCGTGGCTGCTCACTGAAGCTTTGCTCTTGAGGAAAGCATGATACAGACGTGTGCAATAAGCAACTGTTTGTTTTTTTGTTTGTTTAGGATTCTTGGGAGTTAAAAAATAACATTATCATCAATGTAGTTCTAACAGCATAGCTTCATTTCTCTGGTTTTTCAATTTTGCATAAGTGACATTATACTATGTTTATCTACTAGTTTTGTTACTTTTGTTTAGCATTATATATGTCACCTGTGTTCTTAATTTATTTAAGAGAGAGAAAGAGGCAGATAGAGAGAATGGGTGTGCCAGGGTCTCCAGTCACTGCAAATGAACTCCAGACACATGTGCCACCTTGTGTATCTGGCTTTACATGGGCACTGGGCAATCGAACTTGGGTCCTGCTTTGCAGGCAAATGCTTTAACCGCTGAGCCATCTCTCCAGCCCCCACCTGTGCTCTTGAATGTGGTAACAGTTCCTATTCACTGCTGTGTCATAGTCCACCATTAAAATAAATTCCAAAGTACCTAGCAATCATATTACCTATGGGTATCTCAATTGTTTCGCTATTAATTACAAAAATTATTTAAACTATTTTGTAAATGTCACTCATGAGTGTGAGTTTTTCAGTGCTTCTAAGAGAATTGTCAGGTTGAAATTGATGTAGGATGTTGCTCTTCCACTTACTTACTGAGGCGGGGTCTCTCCTTTGAACCCAGGGACTGACTCATCAGCAGGCTCTCTGACTTCACCTCCAAGCAGTCATTTCTTCCTCTCCCTCTCTCCCTCTCTCCCTCTCTCTCTCTCTCTGTCTCTCTCTCTCTCTCTTTCTCTGGTTGTAAATAAATATTTTTTTAAGAAACCATACCTTAAAACTCTGCCTGCCATCACTAATTTGGCTCTATCAGATAAATGAAGATATAGGATAATAGGGTGCAAAGGACAGTCTCTGCTCCACTCTTTGGGACCCCGAAAGCAGAATTGTGGGGGCTAGCAAGTCGGAAACATGTGAAGTGAGCCTGGAAGTCCAGCAGGTTCCTACATTGTTCTGAAAGTAAGATTTCTTCTTCAGAAAACAACAGATTTTATTCTTTTTTTTCTTTTTCAGATTTTATTCTTAAAGCCCTCAATTTAGATGAGACCACTGCTCACTTGTATCACCTCTCCATTGTGTTAGCCTGGTGGCAAAACTCGTGAGCTGATTCTGCACATTTCCATTTACATTATCAACTTTTGCTTCCATTTCCATTAATAATCTGGATGTAGATTATCTATATCTATATCTATATGGATATAGATCCATGCAGAGATGTCCTGAATATGTCATCATTTCCTCCTTGGCTTGCATCTGTGCTCTTTCTTTGATATTTTCATTGCAGACTTCCAAAGTGGGTCTAGGCAAACGTGGTGTGGGGCACTGTGCTTTTTTGCCATGCCACCTGCCCATGTTCAGCCAGAGGCAAGTACTGGGGAGGTTTTGGCACGTGCTCGGTTCCTCTCGTGCTAGGAAGTGTGGAGGGTGTTCACATCTTCAGCAACAGGAGCAGGCTGGGCGCTGGACCCACCAGAATTCGGGATCTTGGGTGGGGAGACAAGGCACAGCTCCCTACCCTGACCTCACCTGGGGTCAGGGGGTCAGAGGGCAGAGTCTCCAGGCACAAGAGCTGGCTGGAGGCCAAGGCACAGGTCGGAAACCTGGCCTCCCCTGGGAGCAGCGGGTTAAGAGGTGGAGTCCCTGGTTGCATGCACAGACCTGGTCTGGAACCCGTGGTCAGTGGGCGGGATCTTGGGGGGCACTGGCTGGTGGGGAGGCCAAGGTGCAGACCCTCAACCTGGCCTCACCTGGGGTCAGCAGGTTAAGGGGCAGAGAGTCCCTGGTGCACAGGCTGGTCTGTAGCAATGAGGCGGCTTACTTACCTGGTCTGGAACCTGGGGTCAGTGGACAGGGTTGTGGGGAACAAGGGCTGGTGGGGAGCCAAGGCACAACTCCCTCACCTGGCCTTGCTTAGGTTCTGTGGCTCATCTGTCTCCATCAACTGAGTATAGATATGAATCACGTGCACACACACATTCACAGGAATTTCAATGGATTTTTTTAATCAACTGAACTAAATGGCACAGGCACATTGGCACCTAAAGTTAACCACCATACTCACTGTGGTGAATTGTGATGGTCATCTCTATTGGATTGAGAAACAACCAGGAGTAAAACAGACAGCTGGGTTGTGTGAGGGTATCTCCAAAGAGATTAGATCAGAGGAATCTTGAAAGAATTAGCAAACAGACCCTGGACAGATGCCAAGGGATTTGCCTGGAGACAGCAGGTCTGCCTCTGCCCCGAGAAAACCAGCTGCCCCCCTCTATCTCAGCCACCAGAAGCCACCTGCTGACTTGCCACCCTGCTCCAGACAGCTTGCAGCTCCCAGGTCCTCACTTCCCCTCCCTCATTTTGCTGCCGGAAGATCCTTACCCAACCAACCCCACACACGCCCTAAGGCTAATAAAAACTCCCAACAGCATGCCAGCCAGTGCACACTCTGGTTTCCAAGGTCATAGTGCCTTTGGAGCCCGAGGAATCAACCTCTCAGGCCCACCACTTGGAATAAAGCCTGCTCTTTGCCCTTGAGACTCCTAGCAATTTCTTTCTTCCAAGCTCTCCTCAAAACTTTTTCCTAGCCGGACGTGGTGGTGCACGCCTTTAATCCCAGCAGAGGCAGAGGTAGGAGGATTACCGTGTGTTCAAGGCCACCCTGAGACTACATAGTGAATTCCAGGTCAGCCTGGACTAGAGCGAGACCCTACCTCAAAGAAACAAAAAAAAGACTTTTTCCTTACAAATGTGATGCAATGTATGGATTAGTCCTCTGATGGATTCATAACAAGATGACACTACTTCGAAGTGGTGTAGTGTGTAGCTATTTCCTAGGAATTTAAGCACTCCCTCCTGGAGGGAGGAGAGAGGCTCAGGAGACAGAAAGTAAGCAAGTCTGGGAAAGCTAAAACTTCCAAGGTCACAGAGCCCTCCCTAAGGTTACAGAAGTAAATGACCGCTGGAGTAAGAGACCATGACTGGCCAAGCGGGGCAGTGAGCTCCAGCAACACAGCTTTGGTGAGGTGATACCCATGCTGGGGTAGGACTTGGTGGTGATGCAGCTGCATCTGAGTCATCCATGCGCCTCCCCCTGCTCTGTAAGTAACCCCAATAAACTCACTAGTTCATCAAGTTGGACTTCATTGTAATTGAGCTTTGGTCTGTAGGTCGCTGCCCTATCTGGAATGAATAGACCTGTATTCATATCTCCCCAGGGAAGTAGTTTAACACAACATGGTGAAAGGCAGGTAATGGATCTTGAAGGAGGTAGGTTCCTGTGGCATGCCTCTGGGAGGTATCTTACCTTGGTCTCTGCCTGCTTGCCTTTCTTTGCTTCCTGTCTAATAAGAAGTAAAAAACAGCTTCTACCACATATTCCCACTACCAGCACATTCTGACCAGACACACAGTGCCAAACCACCACGAGGCGAGCCCTCTGAATCTGTGAGCCAAAATAAATATTTCCTTCCTCAGGTTGTTTCTGCCAGTTATTTTATTTTAAAAGGGGAGGGGAGTTACTTGGACAGAGAACTGGTATAAACGATGGGGACATTTGGTATGATTAAAGCTGACCATGTGGTTCTCAAGCTTGTGAAACTGGATTCCCACAGAAATACTGAAGACCTTGGAGAAGCAGGCTAGAG
>PVHP010046204.1:0-13380 GCA_004024765.1 Zapus hudsonius | reverse complement strand
GTTCCATTTGGATCCTCCACGATATGACTGTGGTGGCTCCTCTCTTGACAGAATCTCAGGTATTGGCCTACGGTCAGTTGGTAGGGTTAGATGGGCCCCTGCTCCCTCGCTACATCCTGAAAAGTACAAACACAATCTCCATCGGAGAGTGAGATCAGTGTAGGTTAACAAATATACACAATTCTGGATTGCCTAGATTCTATTTTTAGTAGCCTCCCTGTCACTCGCTCCCATAGTGCATCTTGTTTTGGGAGCCCAAAAGTACGGGATCCGGTGCCTATCGCCCTGAATCCAGGTCATTAGGCTTTTCAGGCAATGGCTGAGCTATCTCTCCAACCCCCTGTTTGTTTGTTTGTTTGCTTGCTTTTCAGACAGGAACACATCATGTTGCTCAGACTGGCCTGAAGCTCATGATCCTCCTGATTCAGCCTCCCCAGTGCTGGTATTACAGAAGTGTACTTCCATGCCCAGCAATAGTACTTAATGATGCTAAGTATTAAAACTGCTGCACGAGTGTTCAACTGGGTTCAACCAGTGGTAGCCACCAACTTAATTATAAACAAGCACAGGCTGGGGAGATGGCTCAGTGGTTAAGTGTCCTTTTTGCACAAGCAGGAGGGTCTGAAATGGCCTGACACTGCCTGAGTTTGAATCTCTAGAACATACACAAACAACCAGGTATGGCCACACATGTCTGTAACTCCAGTCCTGTGGGGAGCAGAGACCAGAGAATCACCATGGCTCACAAATGGCAAGCTCTGGAATGAGTAAGAGATTCCACTGCTAGGAAAACAATAAGTGGGTGAGTGATGGCCATCATAGTTAGAGATGCCTACAGGCACATGCATGTGCATACACCACACATACTTAAGTCCATGTAAAAATATCCACAAAAACTCACAAAAATATGAGGGGTTAGGCATGTAGCATGTGTGAAGTCCTGGGTTCCATACCCTGCACAGCACCAAAAACAAAAAAAAAACCTCAAGGCTGGAGAGATGGCTTAGTGGTTGAGGCACTTGCCTGCAAAGCCTAATGACCTGGGTTTGATTCCTCAGTACCAATGTAGAGCCAGATGTATAATGTGACACATGTATCTGGAGTTTGTTTGCAGTGGCTGGAAGCCCTGGCACACCCATATTCTCTCTCTCTCTCTCTCTCTCTCTCTCTCTCTCTCTCTCACCTCTCTCTGCTTGCAAATAAAAAATTATAAAACAACTAAACAAATAACCAATAGTAATGAAAATATGGTAGACTAGAAAAGACACATGTAATAAAACACTGTTGTGAAACTTAAATTTGTATGTATTTGTTCAAATTGTTATGTGTATATGTGTACTAGGTTGCTATGCATATTTGCATTCATTTTGGGGTTCTGATTAAAAAATGAAAGCTGCTGGTCTGGAATATGCATGATTAAAAACATTTTACTTTAAAAATTTTATACCTACAGAAAAGTTGCAAAAATAGAATGAATACTTTGGCCATTCACCTAAGTTTCTTATTTGTTTACTCCTCCTCCTTCTCCTTTTTTTTTGAGGTAGGGTCTCACTCTAGCCAAGGTTGACCTGGAACTCTCTTTGTAGTCCCAGGCTGACTTCAAACTCACAGTGATCCTCCTACCTCTGCCTCCAAAGTGCTGGGATTAAAGGTGTGCACCACCATGCCAATCTGTTAACTTCTTATCATTTCTTACTAATAGTTTGAGTCAACTACAGATGTCATGATCCTTCACCCATAGATATCTCAGTGTATTTCCTAAGATATTCTCATTCACAACACCAATATCAAAGTCAAGATTTTTATCATTGATAGATACAATTATTAAAATATACTCTATGGGGGCTGGAGAGATCCTCAACAGTTAAGGCACTTGCCTGCAAAACCTAACAATCCGGGTTCGATTCTCCAGTACCCACATAAAGCCAGATGCACAATGGTGCATGCACCTGGAGTTTGTTTGTAAAGGCTGGAGGCCCTGGTGCATCCATTTCTATCTGTCTCTATCTCTCTCTCTGCTTGGAAATAAATATTTAAATATAAATATACTCTTTGGACTGAGAGTGTGTTTCAGTGGAAGAGCACTTGCTTAGAGCATGCAAAGGCCGTAGGTTTCATCTCCATGCACACACATACACACACATAAACACATTCGCATGCACACTCAAACAACAAAATTTTTACATATATATGTATATATGTATCTTATATATATAGGATATAGGATATATATACATATATATCCTACTGAAATATCAATAATTGTCAAGTCTTTTTTAAAGAAATATTTATTTGCAAACAGAGAGAAGAGAGGATGGATGTACCACGGTCTCCAGCCACTGAAGATGGACTCTAGATGCATGTGTCACTGTGTATCTGGCCTTATGCTGGTATTGGGGAATTGAACTCCTGTCTTTAGGCTTTGCAGACAAGCACCTTTAACTGCTGAGCCATCTCTCCAGGCCCAAATATTTTTCTTTCTTTCTTTTTAAAATATTTTATATATGTATAATTTGCAAGGAGAGAAAGAGAGAAGAGAGGAGGAGGAGGAGGAGGAGGAGGAGGAGGAGAGAGAGAGAGAGAGAGAGAGAGAGAGAGAGAGAGAGAGAGAGAGAGAGAGAGAGAGAGAGAGAGAAGAGAGAGAATTGGCATGCCAGGGAGTCCAGCCACTGCAAATGAACTCCAGATGTATGTGCCACTTTGTGCATCTGGCTTTACATGGGTCCTGGGGAATTGAACCTGGGTCATTAGGCATTGCTGGCAAGCACCTTAACTGCTCAGCCATCTCTCCAACCGCAAATATTTTTTTTGAGAGAATTTTTTTTTAAATTGTTCATAATGAGTTACATTGTTTAGTGGGTGAACCATGAGTTGTTATCCCCAATTCCCCGTTGCCCCCCTTCCCCATCCCAGTCAGCTGGATATCCTCCTCCGTGGGCCGTCTGTATCAGTCTTTGTAGTAGGGGACCATGAATAGCTCATTCTTCAGCCGGGCTCTCATGTCTCAAGTGTGTAGTTACTGAGGGTTGCCAGGTCTCTGCTATTCTCCCCCACCACGGCTCTCACAATCTTTCCACCCCCTCTTCCGCTCAGTTCCCTGAGTTGTGGTGGGAGAGTATTTAGGCTGCTATGGTGTTGTGAGCTTAGGGGTTTTTGTGTCGAGATTCGTTGGTTTCTGTCACACTGGCTTATCTTTTGTTGATTGGATGGCTATGGTTGTGGGTCCCTTGTACATCCAATCATTCTCTGTGGGGTTCCATATGAATCCTCCCCCGTATGACTGTGGTGGCTCTTCTCATGCCAGGATCTCAGCTTTCTGCCTGCAGTCGGTTGGTAGGGATTATATGGGCCACAGCTCCCTCGCTGTATCCTGAAAAATACAAACACAATCTCCATCAGAGAATGAGGTCAGTATCCGTTAATAAATATACAACTATCTGGATTACTTAGCTTCTATTGCAAATATTGTTTTTATTTTAAAAGTAGTCATTTCTATTCCAGTTGGTGGAAAGTGAGGTACCCAAATCTTGGCTGGTTTTCATTTGGTCACAATATACACATTCTAAATCTGTTCATTGATTTTAATGTTTCAAAGTTAACCGGTTCTCCAAATGTCTTACTTTCCAAATGTGAGAGTCTGATGAGGTCAGAAATGTTGTTTGCTTAAACTGTGTGTTGTGTCCATGGAAATTGAGTGAAGACCATGAGAATCCGAGAGAGCAGGTCTCTGTGTTTGGGTAACCATGAAAGTCCACAGCAGATGAACAGCCTGGGTTACTGAGGAACAAGGTGTCACCTTGAGAGGAATGTCTTTCCCTTCATTTGGAATGGGTTCAGGAGAATCAGCCTCTGAAGTCTGCTCCAGTTCTGCTGCCAGATATTTTCTTTTTTAAATGTAATTTTATATAAATTATTCCCTTGCTGCTGTCCCCATTTTCCTGTGGCCCTCCTCAGTGGGGTTATGGTAGTATTCACTGTGGTGTCATGAAGGCCTCATTCAGTCCTTGTGGGGTAGTGGGGGACCATACCTCAAGGTATTCCTACCCAGTCTATGGCTCTTACAATGTTTTTGCCCCCCTCTTCGGCAATGAGATGGCCAGATTTTTAACAAACATTTGCTTAGCTGAACATTTTTGAACAAATAGCACTAAAATAATCCCCTGAGGAATGGATTTCTATAGAGATATCTATCCCAGTAGAATTCTGGGAACATAGGTGGTACTTGCAGAGATACCTGGAATGAGTTCTGAGTGAATTTGTAGCCATTATGAGCTCTGGAAGGATGAGGGAGTGAAGAGTTCCAATTTTGGTTGTGACAAGTCTCTTGTTAGTTTTAGTACCTTGGTAAGCAAAACTATGTGTATCAATCAAGATGGGCCAGGTTCTGCTGTGGTAACAGCCCCGAAACTTTAGTGGCTTACTGCAGTCTATTTCTTGCTCATGCACTTCTCAGAATGGCCCCAAAACAACAGATTTGAGGAGAAATCTGGTAGGCAGTCCACAAGCCCCAAGAAGGCTTCTGAGCACAGTATTTTCTATAGACACTTGCAATGCTCTGGCCTCCTTCTTCTGTTTTTTTTTAAGAAAGGGGATATAGATCCAGGGCTGATGACACATGCCTGTAATCTCAGCACTGGGAGTTTGAGGCAGGATAGTTTGAGGTCAGCCTTGTCTACATAGTGAGATTTTGTCTCAAAAATAAGATGAAAGAAAGAGAGAATTAAAGAAAGTGAAAGGTGGAGACAGTGTTCACATTTTTTCTTTCAAATGTATTTTCCAGGCTAAGGATATAGTTCATTGACAGAGGACTTGCCAAGTGTGCATAGGGTTCTGGGTTCTGTCCCCAACAACTCAAAGAAAATAGTTTTCCATACAAATATCAACTTACAATGCTTATTGGCTCAAAGCCTGATCTTTGGAAAAAGTTTCCAGTAAGAAGGCTTGCGGGCTGCTTCTGATATAGATACCCCCGTGGTGGTTTCCTAAGGATGGTCGACAGCCCTCATGCTTTTTACCAGATCATCACAATGCCCCTTCAAGAGGAACTGGGCACAGCTGTCCTCTCTCTTGGTCCCTTCTGCCACCTCCCTCCTGCCTCAAGAGAGGGACTCTATTCTCCTCTTTCATTCTTGGCTTGATGATGGAATCGACCCTCTTCTCTGAATCCCTCCCACCCAGAACACCAGCTGGAAGTGGATAAGCCTTTTTTGAATGGGTGGTTTGAGAGAATGAGAAGGAAATAGGTCATCCAGCTGCTATTGGGCCCATTACAGGGCCCACCTACGCATATTGTGTTTCTAAACCAGAATTTCAGTGAGGACTTCTTACGTGCTCCCTGTCTCAAGGCCCACCTCTGGAGCCCCATCTGGGAAACTCTAGTGTTGCAGTCAGCTTTCTCATTGCTGAGACAAAGAACCTAACCAAAAGCACTATGTGGAGGAGAGGGTTTATTTTGGTTTACAAACTCGAGGGGAAACTTCATGATGGCATGAGCAGAGGCTGGACATCACTGTTGCCCCAGCAGGTGGCAAACAGTGACAGAGGAAGGTGTGCCAGACCCTGGCAAGGGGAAGCTGGCTATAACCCCCATAAACCCTCCCCCAACAACACAGCTCCAACAAGGTTCCAATTCCAAAACTGCTATCAGCTGGGGATCCAGCATTCAGAACACAAGTTTATGGGGACACCTGGATCACACCATCACATCTAGTCTCTAGAAAGGGATTGCACTTGCCCTCTGCAGTACTCCTCACTGGAGGTCACACATAGTCCTACTGTGTAGTCCACCAAAACAGAAGAGGAGAGAGAAGTCCAGGCACTGTGCCTGGACTGCCTTCCAGTCTATCTTCAAACTAGTGCTGTGTTGTATAAAATCTGCTGCTTATGGGGTTGAATGATGGCCCCGTGGTTAAAAGTGCTTTCTTGCAAAGCCTGCTGGGCCAGACTCGATTCCCCAACAAGCATGTAAATCCAGACACATAAAAGTTCACATGTGTCTGTCTGGTGGTCATTTGTACTGGCAAGAGACTTTGGCATGCCCACACTCCCTACACACAAATAAAAACATAAAATATTTTCAGAACTACTGATTAATGAGTGTAGTGGTTCACATCTTTAGTCTCAGCACTTGGAGGAATGCCATGAGTTTGAGGCCAGCCTGGGCTACAAAGTGAGTTCTAGATTAGGCTAGAGTGATACCCTGCCTTGAAAAAAGCAAAACAAAAGAAAAAAGTAAATGAAAAAAGAACCCCTGCTTCATGGAGCTCTAATGGGGGACACCAGTTAGTCTAAAGTTACACAGACTAAATTAATATTTCTCTCCAAAATGTCCCAACATTTGGGAGAGTAAGGGACACTTCCCTGATAAAGATACATTGAATCCCTTGTTCTTAAAGTGTTGCACATGTGATCAGTGTTTTCCTGTGGAAAGCTAGTATCCTTTTTTGTTACCAAATAGGACTCTGCAGTCTTCTCAGAGACTTGTTGCACGGTTTCCCTCTGAGAGGAACACCAGTGGACCCTGCCTGTCTGTTTGCACTGGGCCTGATGGCTTCACAGGGCAAAGGATATCCTTTCTGGAGGCTGGTCCATTCCCAAGAGGCAAGGACTGGTGAGTTCCATGGTGGCCAGAGAACACCCATACACCTGTTGGCTTTAGTGGGTGTTGTGTGCTGTGACTAGCACAGTCCTCAGGGAATGCCATATGGGAATTAGTTTCTCTCTCTCTTTCTTTCTCTTTCTCTTTCTCTCTCTCTCTCTCTCTCATTCTCTCTCATCTAATTTAAGAAGTTTTCCATCTAATTCTCCTCCCATCAGTATAATATACACAAGCAGCCCCTGTTCCCTAAAAGAGTACTTAGGACACTGCCTCCTTGAGGCCTGGGGTATAGACTATAGAGAAGGAAGCCTGGCCACTCCTGGCCAGCTTGAGCTTCTAGATGAATGCTACTTCTATTCCTTATATTTGTGCTCCAAGCAGAAGACATTTAAAGGCAGTCATGCAAACATACAATTTTCAAGGGAGTTCCCATGAAAATTTGCTGACTTTTACAACTGTAAACCTGAGAGGAGAAAAAGAGTTTTTTGTTCACTGCCAGACTGAGTCCCAAGGAAACCAACCCACAGCGAGGCCCATGGAGATCTTTTCTGGGTGTTTTAGAAGTTCCCTATGGTCTTGCAAATAGGCCCTCATGCCTGTGGGCCTCTCTCTCTTTCTCTCTCTCTCAATCTCTCTCCCACCCCCTCTCTCTTTCTCTGTCTCTCTCCCAGTGTCTCATTGTGTGCCCAGCTGGCCTAGAACTCACTATGCAACCCAGGCTTGCTCAAACTTGAGGCACTCCCTCAGCCTCATGAGGGTTGGGATTATAGGCATGACTCCTGGCTCTTGTGGCTCACTCTCAGTCCCTGGAACTAGTACTTGCCAGCATTAAAAATTAACAACCTGGGCGATGGAGAGATTGCCCAGTGGTTAAGGTGCTTGCCTGCAGAGCCTAACTACCTGAGTTTGATTCCCCAGTACCCACATAAAGCCAGATGCACAAAGTGGCATATGCATCTGGAGTCTGTTTGCAGTGGCTGGAGGCCCTGACATGTCCATTCTCTCTGTCTCTCTAGTTCTCTTTGCTTGCAAATAAGTAAAACTAGTGTTAAAAAATTAACAACCTTGACCAGGCATGGTGGCACATGACTTTAATCCCAGCACTGAAGAAGCAGAGGTAGGAGGATTGAAGTGAGTTCAAGACAATCCTGGTGAGAGGGGTTAGGAGAAAGATGCTTCCCCACAGGTAGATAAGGTGTGGCCTCTGACAGTAATCTCATGTCACTTCGCAAAAAAAAAAAAGTCCAGGCTGGGGTCTTGCTACTCCCCCCAGCGAAACTTTTTAAAAAAAAAAAAAATATATATATATATATATATATATATATATATACCATAATGAGTTAACATTATTTAGTGGGTAAACAATGAGTTGTTATCCCCAATTCCCCAATGTTCCCCCTCCCCCATCCCCAGTCAGCTGGATAACCTCCTCCATGGGTCGTCTGGATCAGTCCTTGTGACAGGGGACCATGGATAGCCTAGTATTCAGCCAGGTTCTCCTGGCCATGCCTCTGGATAGTCTCCCCAACCACGGCTCTCACAATCTTTCCGCCCCCTCTTCCGCATAGTTCCCTGAGTCGTGGTGGATGAGTATTAAGGCTGCTTTAAGGTTGTGAGCTTAGGGGTCTTTGTGTCGAAATCGTTGGTTTCTGTCTCACTGGCTTATCCTGTGTAGATTGAATGCCTGTGGCTGTGGGTCCCTTGTTCATCCCGTCATTCTCTGCGGGGTTCCATCTGGGTCCTCCACGGTATGACTGTGGTGGCTCCTCTCTTGCCAGAATCTCAGCTATCGGCCTACGATCAGTTGGTAGGGTTAGATGGGCCCCAGCTCTCTCACTGCGTGAGTATAAAGTAGCCTATTTATCTATTTTGATTATATTAGGTTTAAAGTCTATTTTGTCTGATATTAGTATAGCCATACCTGCTTGTTTTCTATTTCTATTTGCTTGGACTATCTTTTTTTAACCCTAAAGTGGTTTCTGTCTTTACTGGTAAGGTAGGTTTCTTTAAGACAACAAATGGATGGATCCACTTTTCTGATCCAGCCTGTTAATCTGTGTGTTTCAGTTGGGGATTTAAGTCTATTCATTTCAGAGTTATAATTGAGAGGTGTGAGTTTGTTCCTGTCAAATTGAAGCCTTTGTGGAGTGTGATGTTTTCTTGATCTTCATTGCTTTCATGTCTGTTGTAGTTTTGCTTATTGTTTTTTCAAACTTCTGTATCCTCTTGAGTGTTTTCATTCTTCTCTTCAGTGAGAAATAGTCTCTTCAGTACTCTATAGGCCTGGCTTAGTGCTCATTTATTTATATAGCCAGCTTTTATCATGGAAAGTTTTTCTTCTTCTATTATGAGGGATAATTTTGCTGGGTATAGTAGTTTGTCTTGACAGTTGTGGTCTTTCAAATTTTTAAATACTTCATTCCAAGCCCTTTGAATTTTAGAGTTTTCATTGCAAAATTGGATGTTTTATTTTCCCATTGCATTTAGTTGATTATTTGTGCTCTGTTGGTATTCATTCAGGTGTTTGAACATGTCCTCTGAATTCATTCAGCAGTCTATTACATTCTTTTTGTTGATTCTCTTCCATTTCATTCAGGCATTTGACCATGGCCTCATTAAGTTGTTATATATGCTTATCATAATTGCACGTTGGAATTCTTTTTTTTGAGGAAGGGCCTCACTCTAGCCCAGGCTAACTCACTCTAGTCCCAGGCTAGCCTTGAACTCACAGTGATCCTCCTACTTCTGCCTCCCAAATCCTGGGAATAAAAGCATGTGCCACCACATCCCACTGGAATTCTTTGTCTGGAGTTTCCTCTAAGCCGTTTTCATTGGAGGTTTCTACTATGGGACTATGAATTATTGGTGGGGATGGATATCTTGCCTTGGATTCTTGTGTTATTTTGTGTTGGGGTTTGCCCATCTGAAGATAATCCCTATCTTGCACAATTGCAGCAACACCAGCTCCAATGGGTCCTGTATTAAGTGGTCTGGTCTGTCTTGCTTTTGGGAAGATTGGGCTGGTGCTCTGTCCACAGGTCTGGGCTGGGAACACTGTCGAGTGTGACCAGTACAGAGTAGGCCTTGTCATCCCTAGTCTGGGCAGGCATCAGCAGGTACCAAGTGGGCCTAGTCCCTACTCTGGGTGGGTATAGGCTGGTGGTCTACAAGTGGTACTGATTAAGGTACAGGGGGAGCACTGGCCTTCAACCTGAGATACCTAGTCTGCCTTGCTCAGGGTGGGGCATGCTTACTTTTATTTGAGGCAAGGTCATAGTGTAGTCCAGGCTAACCTGAAACTTACTCAGTGTTTAATTAAGTATCCCATGCTTGCCTTGAACTCATGACAATCCTCAGCCTCTCAAGTGCTGGGATGAAAGGTGTGAGCTTTCATTAGACTTTTGATTCACTTAAATCTGTGGCTATGTACAAGATCCCAATACAACAATCTATTCGGACTATTAAACTATAAAGATTGTCATTGCTAAGGATAGCTTCATGAATTGCTTTCTTTTTGTTTTTAAAGAACATGGAGTCACAAGTAAAGTGTAGGAATCTAGTTCATTCTTTGCTTATTCTTTATCTACTCAATTTATTTTGTGTGTTTCTTGCTTGTGTATATGTGTGTGTGTGAAGTTCATATGTGTGTGAGTATACATGTGTGGAGGCCAGAGGTTGATGTTGATGGCTTCCTCAATCCCTCCACACCTTATTTTCGGAGGCATGGTCATTCAATTAAACCCAGAGCTATCCAGCTTGTCCTGGGATCCTATCTCTGACTCCTGAGAGTTGGGATTAAAGGTGGGTCATTATGCCCACCTGACATTTATATGGGTACTAGGGGTCCAAATTTCAGTCCTTATGCTTTCAATAGCTAGCATTTTGCTAACTGAGCCATTGTCTCAGCCCACATTTTAGTTTTTGTGCCACCAGTAACAAGTTGACCTGCCTTATTTATATTCTATTTAAAAACATAGAACAAAAAAGAGACCAGAAATTTGGAAAATTACCAGTGCAATTATACATGCTAGGTAAGTATAATTGAGGTTCTCTTTGGCCTGTAAAGGTGGAGTGCTTGATATCTGCAGCCCAGCTACTAATGAGTGTTAGACTCCCACAGAGAGATGCTACTTCATTTAAGAGCTATTAATGAGAATGTCCTTGAATGACTCTTCTGGTGTCTTGCTGTGATGCCTATTATTAATTCACTCAATAACAGGAAAAAATTCAATTACCCAAGGAGAGTTGATCATAGAGATTTTGGTAATTAGGATAACCCCTATAATGTCATTTCTGTGCTTTGCTCCAAATATTATATATAACTGCCTTTCCAAAATTTTTCTATCTTTACTCAAAAATATTTTTTCCTCTGGAAATCAGATGGTTTAAGTAGGGAGTCAATCACCTAATTTATTTATTCCAATAATCATCCTGTGGCACAGACAACTATCCCATTTGATAGATGTGGGAACATATTTAGAGAATGAAGTCACTTGGTAAAAGTCCATAGCTAGTAGAATGCAAAAGAGGGATTTGAATGTATGTCTCTTAAGTTTAGACCCTGGGTGAATGTCTCTACTTTATATAGTAAGGTGACATTTTCCTTCTAGAGCTAATAGTTGAAATTACAAAGAAATGATTTTGAGATGATTCCAAAGGAATCTGTGTTAGTTATTGTTCTAGTCACTTAGACAAATTCCTGACAGAAGCAATTTATGGATGGGAAAATTTATTTTGGCTTATGATTTCAGAGGGTTTGAGTTCATTATAGTGGGGAAGGCACGGCAGGGGGCTCACAGCATGGCAGTTGGAGCATGCAGCTGGGGCTCCTCAAATCACTGTGGCAGATAAGAAGTTGGACCAAACTGGGGCTGAGCTGTAAACTTTACATGTCTTCTCTAGTGACCTACTTCCACCAGCCTGGCCCTACCTTCTAAAGTTCCACAGTCTTCAAAATAGAACCAAAATCTGGGGACCAAGTGCTCATAATATTAAGCATGAGCAAGTTGAGTTCCAGCCTATTCAACAAATGGTGTTGGAGAAAATGGATGTTCATAGGAACAACAACAACCAAAAATTCAGTCTGGTAAACCTCATGCCTTATACAAAAATTAACTCAAAATGCATTATGAAATTAAATGTTAGTTATGAAACTATAAAATATTTAGAAAAAATAAAGAAACCTTTTGAACTTTGGGGCTAGGCAATGACTTCTTAGAAGTGATTTCAAAAGGGACAGTCCATAACAGGAAAACCTGACCAATTGTATCAGACCAAAATTAAAAAGTTGGATTCTATAACAGGCCATGTGAATAGAATGAAAAGATAAGGTCCAGCCTGGAAGAAAGTGTTTACAAACCACATATACCACAAAGGACTCTCAAAACTTACCAGTGAAAAACCCAACAACGCAGCAAGAGAATACAGCTGGGGAATGAGCTCAGCATCATTAGCCAGCAGAGAAAGAAAAAGAAAATGAAAACAATAATGAGGCCATTAGAATGACAAAAATGAAAAATAATGACAACACCAAATGCTTCGAAGGATGAGGAGAAACCAAAGCAGTCATAGCTGGCTGCTGGGCTTGGATGAAAGCATAGCCACTGTGGAAGAAGTGTGGCGGTGTGCTCACAAAGCACATACTACCATGTGGTACAGCATGTGCACTCCAGGCTATTCACTGGACAGAAACAAAGCCTTCAGTTTAGCCAGGACCTGCACATGAATGCTCATAGCAGCTTGATTCACAATGACCGGTGAGGCAAGCTAGATGTCCTCCAACAGGTGACTGCTCAAAGAAATTCAGTTACTCATGGTATCAACATTTGACTTCCAGTAGACTTGTAATTTCCATTACTGAAATTTTTTTTTGCTTCTCTAGATTGTTGTGTGTGTGTGTGTGTGTGTGTGTGTGTGTGTGTGTGTGTGTGCTCTTGTGGATGGGATTCAGGGCCTTGAGTATGCTAACTATGTTCACATTGAACTATCTTCTCAATCTAGCTTTCTTCTTCAAGAACTATTACTATGAATTCTTCAAGTTTGTATACAGTCATGGGTTTCATTATGACATTTTCATACACATGTGTCATTATACTTTATTCTTCTTTGTACTCCTCTCCTACTACCCTTCCCCATTCCCCTAGCTTCCCTCTTTCTGGTTCTCAGCCTTCCCCTAAATAGTTCTTCCTTCTGCTTTTATGTCACAGGTATTCCATCACTCTCTTTCTCTTTTCTGTTGCACTAAATATCACTATATTTCTTTTGTTCTCAGTAGTGCTGGGGGATCAAACCTAGGGCCTCACATACGCTAGGCAAGTGCTCTTTCATTGAGCTAGATCCTCAGCCCTCCCTTAAGATGGCTTTCTCCTCTCTCCTGGTCCCCTTTCTATTTTCATGACCTACACACCTACACACATATGCACATACATATAAATTAAAATCTAGATTCTGCATACAAAGGAAAATGTGTGGTATTTGCCTTTCTGAGTCTGTTTTATTGGGCTTAACATAAGCATCTCACTTCAATACATTTTTTCCTGCAAATGCCATGATTTTTTTTTTGTGGTTCTCTCCTCCACCCGCCCAGTGGGCCATCAGAGGAGGGAACAGAGAGAGAGAAGCAGAGGGAACAGAGAGAGAGAAGCGGTGGGAACCGGGAGCCAGGGTGTCCGCTGTCTCAGGGCTGGGGCCCACAGAGCTGGGGGGAAGGAGCAGGGGGATCTGGCGGGACACAGAGACAAGCAGATGCGTATTGTATATCCATGTGGTTCTTTATTCAATTG
>PVHP010046203.1:0-13349 GCA_004024765.1 Zapus hudsonius | reverse complement strand
GGAGAGGAGGAAGGAAGGAAGGAAGGAAGGAAGGAAGGAAGGAAGGAAGGAAGGAAGGAAGGAAGGAAGGAAGGAAGGAAGGAAGAGGCTGACATCCTGAGAGGTGGCAAACCACACCAAGCCTTCACACAGGGCCCAAATAAAACCTATGAGAAAATGACAAGCCAAACAGGAGACCAATCACCACAGCACGTTTGATAACCCATGAAAGGTCAAGGGAGACAGACACCAATGATACCCAACACAACTCAGGACAAAGATCCAGAGACACTTAAGATCTCAACAATAAAGCAGACTTAAAACCCATTATGATGCAGGGAACTAAATGAGCTGTTGTCAACCCACTGGGGGCCCTCCTCAGTGGGCTTGCTGAGCCAGTAGATGGGATAGGGTTGATGGATGGTAAAAGAGATGTCGCCAGGTTTTTTTTTTTTTTCTCCTTCTTTGTGTGTTGTTCTTCGGGGCAGGGGCGGTGGGGGGTGCAGCTGAATGGCTCTAGGTATTTTCCCCACCATGGTTCTTACAGTCTTTCCACCCCCACTTCTCCTCAGATTCCTGAGTTATGGTGGGTGAATTTTAGGTCTGTTTCATTGTTGAGGTCTTAAGAATCTCTGGATTTCTGCTTTAGATTGTGTTGGGTAAAATCAGTTTCTGTCTCAACTATCTTTTCCCAGGCTATCTGACTTGTGGAGATTTATTTTTTCAAGTATAGACTTCTAATGGTAAGATCAACCAAACCTGCATTATGTTAGTATGGGAGCTAGTACAGTTATTTTCTAAAATTATTAATGAGATGGAATGAAAGGAGCTTTTCTTGTTACATGCTGCCTGTGGTTGAAGGATGGATATGGTGGCTATGTGGAATGATTATAAAATTAAAATTCTGATTTTATCAGATATCTAAATGGAAGCGAAAGTTAGGAACTGTATTTGAGAACATTGAATAGCTGCTTGAAAGTACTTGCCAGTAAAATATGCCCTTACAATATGCACAACTTAAGATTCCGGAAGTTCAGTGAAGAAAACGTTCAGCATCCGTCAATCTGTCATTTTTGCTTCACACACACAAAATGCTAAAATCTTCCAGCCTCTTCCATTGTGAAGAACTCTGTGATTCACTTCAGAAAGTTGAGCCTTTGAATATGCAGAGCTCATTTACATGAAAATGCAGCTCTGCATTGCTATTTTTGCTAGTTGAACTGTCAAAAGTGCAACTTATTGAGTGGCTATTTTTTAAGCGACAGTTGGAGTGCCTGGCATTGTTGAGTTTCTATATAATTATATGCGCAATGCTTCAAGTGCAGGGGTAGAGTTCATGGTAGTGGTTGACCACTCCATAGCAGTGCAGTTACAAACTGGCCTTGGGATGATGTGATCAGAATTTAACTCTTTGTCAACTGCTAGAAAATCTATAAGGAACCTTGAGGATGACCTAATTCAGATCAACCAAAAGCATCTGAGAAAAAGTTCTAAGGTCTCTGTGAAAGAAACAAAAACCTTCTCAACACATTCTGAAAACAAGCTGGAATTCCTATGTGAGTCCACAGCTGTGAGGACATAAAGATGAACTCTTGAAGGTGCTGACATGTGAATTCCTAACAAAGACATCTTCCAGAGAGATTATGAGAAAAAAAATAAAGGGAATCAATTTCTCTGCAAGGAGGTTGTTTACACTTATGATACCAGAGATTAAAAAATATATAGAATAAAATATAGCAGAAAACTGAAACAGTGTTTTTTTTAAAACATAAATGTGATGTGGTCCCTGAATGACCCCTGTTTAAAAAAAAAAAGCAATCTCTAGCATTTCAAAATTTGCTGAATTTTTTTTCTTTTTGTTGTGACCAAATTATTCACCTGTTTCTGAGTGCCCACTGTCTGCCTGTCACTTTTGACACTGGAGATACAGTGATGAGCATGAGACCTTTTAATCTAGTGTGGCACTCCGATAATGAAACAACAAATACTTCCCTCACGTGATGACAGGTGATAGGGGAATTGAAGTGGCTACAGGGAATTGAGAGATACAGGGCACATCAATCAAACACTTAACACTGTGTCAGCAGAACTGCGTCGCTAAGAACCACAAGCGGCTGACAGGTTTTGCTTTACTCTGAGCTCACTGCATTCCCTCATTAACCAGTTGAGCTTGAAAAGCAGGCACATCGAAGCCAGAAGGAAAAAAAATTCTACCCAGTTATTAGCCTCTGCAATGGAATAGTTAATATTCAGACATCATTCAAAGTATTCTCACAACTGATTTTCCAGATGATCCCCCAAAACTGAAAAAAAAAAAAACTATTTTGACTTTTATCATTTGTTGGAAAAGTGGAAGAATTCATTTTAGAAGGACATTTTCTTTTGGTATCGATATAACAGATGATGCAAATATGGAGAATATTTTATGGCATTTTTGCTAGTTGGGATGCCCTGTGAACTTAAATAAATCAAACTCTTTCGGATCTAATCACAGGGATCCTTATCTGTATCCTCGGCCAGCTGTATAAATGTAACACAATACGTATTTAGAAAAATAAATAAAATCTGATAACCAGGTTAAGGTGATTTTAGAACAGAGATAAATGAATGATTATAGGAATGGATAGATGAGTGTTAGAAGAGCACATATAAACAGAAGATTAGATATATAGATTTTATATATATATATATATATATATATATATATGTGTGTGTGTGTGTCTGTGTGTGTGTGTGCGTGTGTGTGCGGGTAATGGATAGATGATTGATAGATAACAGATAGAATACAGGTAGATGACATATAGATAAATAGGAAAGACTCAGGAAGGACTCTGGAGATTATCAGGTATTGCCTCTACCTCTCAGCCCCAGCATGGAGCTTTCATTAAAAGACATATTAGAAAATGATTAATAATGTTACATGTGAAAGGTACATTAAGATACAGTAACTTCCTTTTCTGTTTCTCATGTTAGTAAACATTGGTGTTTAGTGAAAAACTTAAACAAGAGAAAAAAATAGAAAAAAAAAACCAGAAACAAGACCATTATGACCTAAAAACAGAACTTTGTGACTAAAACTTAGCAAACAGAAAACTGTGACGAACAGGGTGACTTGTAAGGGAAAGCTTTGAGACACTTTTGGGTTTCATCCATAGCATAGGGTCAGCAATTCACCTCGGAATACTTGATTTTGCTTGTCAGCCTCTCCTTCCTGCTGCTATGCAGAACCAAAGGTCTTAATCCCAATGGATGGCCAAGGACTCCACTATGGAATTGCTCTCCAACAAAGTTCGGTCTTCTTGGTAATTAAGTTTGCCTGGAATCAGTAAACGATGAAGCCATACAGAGCACCTCTCATTGTCAGAGTCCAAATGTGAGCTGAACTGTATGAGGGAAGAAGGTGTTAGAGGGAATTAAGGAGACTTCCCGCCAAAACCAAGGTGAACAACAGACTCTTCATCATTCAGGCACATTTCTGTCACAGAAGTAAAGCACACGTGTCTTATAATCTTATGGAACATTGTTAAAGGTGTGCTCATTTAATTTATTTATTTTGCTCTGATTTCAGTGTTTCTTCTAGTAGTCAGATTCGAGATTGCTTTTGAAGGTGCACAAATATAATTTGCCTTGATGTCAGAGGTCTAAACTTGACTGCACAGAGGCAAGGACCAAAGGAGTGTCAGAGTGGAGACTTTAATAAAACAGGTTCTCTGTACACAAGCAAAGCATAAATATACAGGAGGGTATCACACATATAAAAGAAATGTCAAACCACATAGTGTAACTTTTTGATGTAGTTGTCACAGATCAAATTTTTCGCTGAGAAAAAATGATGATGAAATGCCTGAATTCTTGAGAAGAATATATCTGTTCACTCAGAGAAATATTAATGAAAGCTCCTTGGATATCGACTTCAAGTATCAGAAGCTCCCTGCAGCCTGGCAAACAAACCAGTGTGTTTTATCACTACTCTAGGTCTTGGTTATATGGGTCTCTTGAAAGCCAGTAGAAACACTATATATTTTAGACTGTATTTTTGGAAGGTTTTACTCAAAGTTATGTTGTAAGTCCTATATAGTATCTGTATCATGCTGGAAGTTATAATACCTGGGTTATGTTACTCTGCTTGCAGGGAAACATCTGAGAGTCAGAGAACAGTGAGGTCCTGATTTTGTTACTTAATGAGTTTTCATCCAGACACATTCTTATAATCACTCATTTCCCTGGTCTCAATTCCCTTGCCCCTTTCTGAGCTAACTGATGAGGACAACAATATAAACAACCTCTGTATTTTCACTTCATCAATGCTGACTGAACTCACTTTGATTGGCTGAGAAACATTTCTACCATACCTTTATTCTTCCACTCTTAAATTTCCTGTGTTCTTTCCATGCACGCATAGATAATTGCTTGAGTCTCTCTGCCTTAGCAACATTCGCACCTCAATCCTCCGTTTTACCTAAAGAATGATGTATTTCAGCTCAGTATTTCAAAGATTTTAGTTCATAATCCTTGGCTATGTTGATTCTAGGCCTGTGGTGAGGACAATTATTAGGATGGCTTAACACCCCTCTGCTGAAGAGGGGGATGTTCATGTAATGGTTGATGGGAAGAAGGGGTAGGGAAGGTGGACCCAGAAGAAACTTTAGTCTCCAAGAACCTATTCACCTGACTGGACCCATCTAATGAATTTTCTAGTTTCCCCCCACCTCCACAAATGCCAACAGCTGGAGACCATGATGTTAAGACTATTCATCATAAATACAAAAGAAATCAGGAACTTCCCATCAAGAAAGAAAGAAAAAAGAAAAAAGAAAAAGAAGTCTCTCAACAATTCCTACCTGATCTGGGAGTAAACACTGTCTTGCAATCACACAGAAACTCATTTCTAGAGTGCCAGTTATTGCTAAGTTTGGGTTTCACAATAGATGACAAAGATTGATAGATATTCTGGGGCCGAGGATGTTTTTTTCATGGTAGAATAGGCTGGTGTGATAAATAAATAAATAAATGAATGAATAAATGAATGAATGAATACATAAATAAATAAAGAAAGGGTGGGAAACTGGATCAGAAGACTTAATGAATGACAATTTCTTGGACTTTGTTGTAATGGGGGAGAGAAAGAATGCAAGAAGGGTTAAAGGGAGAAAGAGAGAAGAGAGAGAGAAGGAGGAAGATGCCTCCCTCTGGAGCAGGAAAGCCAGAAAGAGAGAAAAGGGGGAACAGGGAAGGAGTTTCATAGAGAGAGGAGGGAAATTGTCCCCCCTTCCCCCCCTCCATGAATAGGGTCCCTAGGTAGTGTGCATATGTAGGAGTTGGGGGTGGAGCATCCTTCCCTTCTAATAGCCACAGGCCAGGTTGTAGAGCTCTAGGATTATAATATTTGTGACATTCTTTCATTTCTTCTCTCAATCTCCTCCTTTACTTTTGCAAAGCCTTCAATGACTTTTCATTAAAAAAAACTCTAGTCATTTTGAGGGATTTGAAGATATGTAGGCATTCTGCCTGGGAACCACATTGATACCTTCCTATTTAAAGGTCCATCTCTAATAACCTTTCAGTGGTGCCTTCATCACTGGCACTTCACCTCTGTCTCCTTAGCAACACCTCCATAAGCAATGATTGTAAATTACATGTAAACATCATCTAATTCCTTATCGTTTTTATTGAAAAATAATTGAGCTCTAGTTGTCATTATTAATATTGCCAGTCTTAGTTAAGATCTATTTCACTTATAACTCTGGGTATTTAGCTCAGTGGTAGTGTTTACCCAGCATGCACAAGGCCTTAGGTTTAATCCCACTGCAGGAAAACAAAAATGTTTCTATTGCCTTCTTTTAGTCTACTATTACAAAATGCTATGAATTGACTAGTTTATAACATAAGACGACTGTCTTTCCCAGTTTTGGAGAAATCATATGTTGTTTACATATTTGTTGTGTGGTAAAAGTAAGGCCAGCTGTTTCCTGGAGGATCCTTTTCTCTCTGTGTTTCCCATGCTTAGAACAAGGAGTGCAGCTCTCAGGTCTCTTGTACAAAGTCATGAATCTCTTCAGTGATATAATGGCAAATCACCTTCCATATAATTTCCATTTCTTACTATATCAACTTTGTTGTTGTAGATTTCAATATTTTGTAGATTTAAGACTTTGAGTAACAGTCTTTCAGATTAGCCACACGCAAAGTATAGTGCCTACAATGACCATGACCAATGTCTGTGAAAATATATTATAAATATATATTTGATCTGCTCCAGGACTACCATACCTCTGCCATCGCTGACCTATCTAGCATGAATCATCTAAAATTTACCCACATATAATTGCATTGGTTTTATTTATTCTTTTTAAATATAGAAATGTAATTCAAAAACAAGTTGAAAATAGCTATTTTCTTTGGAAAGCTTTATAAATAGCTATGGATTTTATCCATTCTGTTAAATAAGCACAGTTAAACTACTTTTTTGTGTTGTCAAAATTTTTCCATAGATTATTTATTTTCGCAGTGGAGAAAAATAAACAGTTTCATTCTATACTTGTTGCAAGAAAGTAGCTTCATGTCTTCATGTCTTTGTCTTTTTCCTGGGGCTAGTTTTCCATAAAAGTTTCCTTACTCTAAAATCATTTTACTAGTCCTTATAACTAAATAGCAACTAAACGTTCTCATATTTACATTAGACATTTTTAAATAAAATTAACATGTTCCACACCTGTCTCTTGTGACTTGGCAAAGGTAAGGGTGCATTTAAAACTGCAGAATTGGAAATGCAGTAATAAATTTAGTAGATTTTTTTCAAAGAAAAAAAAATCTGTATAAGGATTTATTATATGCTGGCTCTAGCTTTGCCATGGGGGAATGACTGCCAGGGAAAACAATCAGGAAATAACAATGTCTTAGTTTTAAGTGTGTTTGTCACACAGTAGACTGAGGAAATTAGTTCCCACAATACCTATCTCTGGCTTTTAACATCCTGCTCCAAATAGTAGGTGTAGAAAGCCCTTCACCTCACTATCATTATCATAGAATTGATTCAATATTTATGCATGATTCATACAATTATTATAGTGCTCATTATATATTGTTACATTTAATGATTTAATCATGCTTCTTTCTTTTTTTTAAATATTTTATTTATTCATTTTCTAGCAGAGAGGAGGGAGAGAGAGAGAAAGAGAGAGAGAGAGAAAGAGAAAGAGAGAGAACTAGGGCCACACCTTGTGGGTCTGGCTTATGTGGGTCTTGGGGAATTGAACTCAGGGCCTTAGGCACTGGAGGCAAGTGCCTTAATCACTGAGCCATCTCTCCAGCCCAATCATGCTTATTTCTATTAGAAGGTAAACATCTAAAAAGCAATATAACTATCTGAATCTATAACATACAGTCTGGAATACTATATCTGTGAATTTTCAGGTATTTTTTTATTTTTTTAAAATATTTTATTTATTTATTTTCAAGCAGATAGATGCAGAGAGACAGAGAGAGAGAGAGAGAGAGAGAGAGAGAGAGAGAGAGAGAGAGAGAGAGCGCACCAGGGCCACCACCTTGTGGGTCTGGCTTATGTGGGTCCTGGGGAATTGAACCTGGGGTCTTAGGCACTGGAGGCAAGTGCCTTAACTGCTGAGCCATCTCTCCAGCCCAAGGTATTTTTTTGTTCAGTCAATTATATCTGTCATTTAATAAATTCATGAGTTTTATCAATTATGTTCATATATGTCATCTACTCAGAAGCGATATTGATATTTGCCTGGATTGTCTTTGTTTTATTCACATGTACTGGCTTACACCAGTAGTATTTTCTTTAAAATGAGTTTTCTCACATAAAAATATAGCATATTTTTACATATTACATATATAGCTGTTCTGTTTAAATGGCAAAATAGAAATATTCAGATTGCCATGTGCATGTGGAGCTTATAAACTAATATAATCCATATATATGTTTATGTATTTAAATTTATATACATGTGATATATATATATATATATATAAGTTATATATGTATATATGTAAACTTATAAATATAGTTACATACATATCTGTGGTGTTTTGATTCAGTTGTCCCTTATAAATTTATGTGTTCTGAATGCTTGATCCTCAAATGATTGCAATTTTGGAATTAGAACCTGGTTGAAGATGTGTTATTGGGGGCAAATTTATAGAGGTTATAGCCAACTTCCCATTGCCAGTGTTTGGCATGCTCTCCTGCTTCTGTTGTCCATCTGATGTTGGTCAGGAGGTGATGTCCAGCCTCGATTCATGCCATCATTTTCCCTGCCATCACAGAGTTTCTCCTTGAGCCTGTAAACCAAACGAAACCCTTTTTTCCCCAGGTTGCTTTTTGGTTGGATTCTTTATGCCAGCATCAAGAAACTACCAACCAACAGTAGGCTGATAGCTGAGATCCTGGCAAGAGATGAGCCACCACAGTCATATCATGGAGGATCCATATGGAACCCTGCAGAGAATGAGGGTGGGGGATAACAAAGTACCCACAGCCATAGCCATTCAATCAACACAGGATAAACTAGGGTGACAGAAACCAACAATTTTCAACACAAAGTCCCCTAAGCTCACAACATTAAAGCAGCCTTAATGCTCACCCACCACTACTCAGGGAACTGAGCAGAAGAGGGGCTGGAAAGATTGTGAGAGCCGTGGTGGGGGAGAATATCCAGAGGCATGGCACCCCTCAGTAATAACACACTTGGGCCAGGAGGACCAGGCTGATTACTAGGCTATCCATGCTCCCCTGCCAAGAGGACTGATCCAGATGACCCACGGAGATGGATATCTAGCTGATTGGGGATGGGGAGGAGGCATTGGGGAATTGGGGATTATGGACAAAAAAATAATAATAAATGTTAAAAAAGAAACTGACTAGTGGAATCATCACTTGCTGAGTGTACTTTGAATTGTTGAACTTTAAGAGGTGCCAAGAGTCTGCAAGGGAACATCTGATTGATGTAAGAATATTTGTCTCTCAGCCTCCCACTTTGCAACCTGGAAAGCTTCCTAGAAAGCAGCCATGTTGTGTTAGAAAATTGCTCCAGCCATGTACGCAGTCTTGATGATTTCATTCTCTCAACTCCCTGGCCCAAGGCTGACATACTTGATGCACAAGTGAATGTTGAGGTGAAATTGTGAAGTAATCTTTCACAACACAATGTGAGCACTAAAGTTAGACCACAAAGGAAAAGTATTTATTGTTCTTCTTTCAGTGAATAACCTAAGTCCCAACAAAATAGAACTGCCTTTCATTTACCTAACAACTGGAATTTCTGAATAAAGAAGTTTAATTTTCTAAGGAATATTCTCCAAATTACATATGTTGAAAATACTCCTAGTATAGAATAGATTACAAAAATGAAAGTATATATTCCCTATAAAAACTGATAAAAAGCACTTTTGCAGTCAGCCTTCTACTAATGGAATAAATGTTTTAGCTTATGCCAACAGATAGAATTTGCAGGCCTTTCTGACAAATCAACATTTTAGTTATAGGAAGGAAAAATATAAAAAAGTAACTAGTTTGATTCTATGATGAACTTCATTCATACTTGTATAAAGAAATGATTTCAGTACTTGGGAAGCCATTAATATTTTAGACTTTTCCAGAAACTTCTTGTTTTTTTGTGGTTGTTCTGGCTTATCAGTAGAGCTCAAACATTATGGCAGTTATGAGATCTGCCTCATGTTTCACACCACACACACATATTTTGGCTGCTGTTATGGTTTTTGGAGCCCTTCCATCACATATTTATTGATTATTATTCTACTTACATGTTTATATCTACAAAAAATAAAGTAAAATATTATATGAAGGAACATAAACATGTCAAATAATGTTAAGTAACTCAATAATGTGTTCCAGAAATAAATACCAAAAAACTACCCCCAAATATTCATTTTTAAATGAAAGTAAGCTTTTTTATAAAGGAAAGCACTAAAGTTATAATGGAGATTTATTTACTTAAATCATTCTTTATAGAGACTTATTCTTTGGCACAGAATAGAATACCTCTTATTTTGACTACCCAAGCCAATAGTTGAGAAGGCAACTAACTTCTTCTTTATATATATATATATATATATATATATATATATATATATATATATATATATATATATATATATATATATATGTGTGTGTGTGTGTGTGTGTGTGTGTTCTTGATTGTAAAGAACAAATAAAGCTTTTCAATTAAACAGAGAACATCATTATTTCATGAATCATATTCATTTTCTGGTGGTTTGCAGGCAAATGATGGCTCCAAATTGCATGAAGTCACCTCCTAATGCAAGGTGGGTTCCTAGCACAGTGAATGTTAGTGGTTCCCCAGTGCTGACAAGGAAAGCCATCTTCCTGGTCTAATATTGACCCTGTAGCCTAAAGTATTTGGAATTCTTCAACTATTCTCATGTTGAACAGTAAGACCTCAACCCCGAATTTGTATATTACTCTTTATCCCGTCTTTCTAAAAGACCTGCTCATGTCTCTTGTATATCTCACATCTGTTACCTGAAAGTATTATGTGCCTTCAATCCTTGTATCCAGGGTTCCTGCCCCTTAATTCATGTAAATGACCCTGTGTTCCACATGGCAAGGCCGTTAGTACCAAAGAACTACCATCTCATAAGAGCAGTCTTAATGAATGGATATAAATACTCATTCCTTCATTCATTGATGTGAAACATTCCCAGGATGATTTACACATTGTCTCAGGGTTTCACTTTAGGAGAAGTCCCTATTTGCCTCTTATTCTAGCTGATTTAGAAATGTACCCTATATGAGATATCTCTCCTCCTTGTATTACTCCCCAATTCTTTGCTAGCAATTTCTGGGAATCCCAACTCATGCACTGACACTCAAAATCACCCAAAAATGTTCTCTGCTATACTCAGGGACAACATTAAGACACTCTAGACCACTGAGAATTTATTTAATTTCTTTAAGAATACAGATTATAGCTAAGCATAATGATACTTGGAAATGGGGTTTCTGTCTTTTTACAGCTGTGATTTTATGCTGAGCAATGGGGCCAGTAGATGCCATTATTTTTATTCTGCATTGACCTTTCCACTTAGCTATTAACAGTCCAGATCCTAGATCATTTGTTTGAGCAGACTATAACAGCTGAAAATTAGCACATTCTTGAAGTATTATTATAGATGTTATTCTAATGATTGCATATATATATATATATAATATTATTTTATCATAAGCACTGAAGAGTAGATATGACATGTCATCAAGTGTACAAAAAACAAATGTGGTAAGAAGTCAATGTAACAAGGTCACATCACTCATAAATATGCCATGATTTAACCAAGAGAATTACAGTTGAGAATCTAATCTTAATTTTATATTTGCGTGTCTCATCACCAACTAACTCCCCGGGTGATATGGATATTTTTCCAGACTGGCAGAATGTATGCCTCATCATAATCCTCATTATATTTGTCATTTGAAATTAGCACTCCGTCTCAACAGAGAACCTACCTTCCAATATACAAATAGAGCCAGCATATCACAGAGAAGGAAACTTGTGATTAGATTTCTTACCACTTGCTTGACAAAAAATAAATAAAAGAACAAAACAGAACACATCTATTTATCTATTTTTAAATTTCAAATTTCAATCCATATTGATTTGATACTTTGTTGTAGACCGAGTAGGAAGCCACAGAGAAGACATACTGAGAAAGAAAAAAAAATCATACTTGCTTTCTTAATGAATTTCTACTCTGGTAGGCTGATAAAGAATACGAATATATAAAAAATGAAGATGACATGTCCACATATCATTATATGTCCTGTAGGGAAAACCACTGCAATAATATTAAACTACAGAGTAAAGTTCCGTATCCAGTGTCTGGCATTAGAATTATTTAAGGGAGTCTTGTTAGGTGTGGAACTTCAGTGCTAATACCTATAAATGAGACAGAAGCAGGAATGCAAAAATTCTACTATGCGTAGGTAGTCCATTAAGAAGGTGTTGCAGGAGCTTTTCATAGCAAAATGTAAAGAAACATTGCTGTCCTCAGAAAAGACAAAAAAGACAGACGGAAGTACTGTGGCCACAAAAGTCAAACTTGATGAAGTCATAACTAGTGATCTCACAGAGCATGGGCGAGAGCTTCCTTACAGAGTATGGATGAGGCCACAGCTGCTGTATTACCTGTCAGTCTCATGTCCATGTGGATGAAAACCATCTCACAGCTGCACAGACAGAGTCCCTGCTTCAGTAACCCTATATACTCCCACCTCATAGCTTTGGCAGAAGAACATGAAGGCGGGACAGAGACCAGAGTGGCTTGAGGGAACAGCTAAGACATCACATCAGGGTTTGATGGGTAACCCCCCCCACATACCTGTGAAGGAATATTATCAGGCCCAATCACGAGAGGGTTTCCAGAGTAGTCACAGTCCATTCTAATGAAGATGGTAATTGCTGTTATGTTCTACAAGAGAGAGGATGTCAAGGTCAAGACATAGTGTGGGAAGATGTCTGAAATGTTTAGTTAAGAAGGAAAAAGGGCAAGATAGCTACAAAGTGATGTGAAGAAGAGAGAGTCCAAACCTGCTTGACAAATTAGAAGTCAAGTTCCATAGTGAGCCTGTTCCTCTAGCGTAGGAGCTTGGATTTTATTCAGTTACTATACAGAAATTTTCACCAAGAAAGAGATGAGGTCTTATTTATTTTTAAAATGTAGCCTTTGCTGTCACATTGAAGAGCATCATGATGCGAAGATTGAGCACGGGGGATTCCTCAGTGGGCTAGGTTAGCAACAATGTGCAGTTGACAGAATTTTGCTTTCTCAGATTGCTGGAAGATAGGAGGTCTAAGATCAAGGTGCTTGCTGACCAGGAGTGCCCTTACTTAATTAAACATGGAAGTGGAATCTTCCTGGCCTCTCTTATATAAGGACACTAGTGTAATTTACAATATGTCTGCTGCCATGACCTAATATTCTCCCAAAAGACTCACCTAATGTCATTACCTTTATTAAGATTTCAGCATATGGGTTTTAGAGGTAGACAAACATACTGCCCATGACAGTGGGCTGAGGAGCTGTTTGTTCTCAATGAAAAGAAATTTGAAAAATAGGGTAACTTTATATTTTGTGAATAAATTTCTAAGTTAGCTTTTGGGCATACTTCTTGTCAATTTTCTGTATTTGCAAGTACTGCAAAAGTTTAAACAGCAGAGGAAAGAGGAGCCATGATGGATACAGGTCTACTCTCAGGAAACAGGGATTCCCTCTACCATGTTGTTTCTACTTTGTTTCCCTTTCTTTCTTTCTTTCTTTCTTTCTTTCTTTCTTTCTTTCTTTCTTTCTTTCTTTCTTTCTTTCTTTCTTTCTTT
>PVHP010046202.1:0-13386 GCA_004024765.1 Zapus hudsonius | reverse complement strand
GACGAAAACTAACATGCAAACTCAACAAAGGAAAGAAAAAAAATTAGAGGACGGGTTTGTCAGTTATACAATCCCAACTGCATCACATTTTGTCTCATTGGAATGCACTCTTAATCAGTATTTAAGACAGTATTTTATACAAAGGTGTAACAACACTCTAAGTCATATATTTTTGGTAAGAAAATTCACTGATTAGCCTCTAATGAAATTAGCGAATTTAGAAAAAGAGAATTCACTTATGTAAAGTTAACTGAACATTTCTCCATCATCCATTATTCATTTAGCTCAAATTACCATGAAAAGATCAATAATTTAAGGGAACATTTTAACTCTCATTAAGAATATAGTATCCAAAGTTAGAATCGTTCAATATTAGTGAAAATTAATTCTATACTTCTTAATAAAGCCATCATTTAAAAAAATAGCATAGTTAATGGATGCTAAATTTATAATCTTAGAGGCTTTTTAGACAGTTAAGCCAAAGATAAACGATAAGGCAACTGTCCAAAAACATGTAAGCCAAGTAAAAACTTAGGGGAAAATGCAGGCCAAAATTAAATGAAAAAGAAATGTATTTTGGACAGCATCATTTTATTGGCTGGCTGTGTTAATTGTACCTAGTGGAAAGGTCTCTCTTTCTCTCTCTGTCTTCTTCCTTCCTCTCTCCCACCCGCCGCCCACACACTATAAAATACATTTCCAGGGTGTGGTATTATGGACAAATGTTGGAAACTAAGACATCGGGTTCCATTGTTGTTTCTCCCACTCACAGCTCTGCAGCCTTGAGCAAGAAATCACCGCCAACTGTACCTCAGCTCTCTCTCTTATACAACAAGACCCTCACAAGTCCTTTCCAGATCTGAAGCATTAGGAAGCCATCGAAGGAGAGGATTGTGGGGTACTGTGGGATGAGGCAATAAGTGTGTGTATGCAAATGCCACCTTCCCAACATGCAACACACAGTGGAACCCTAAGGACACTGTGAATGTTTAATGCTCACTCAGAGTTTAACTGGGGCTTAATTATCATAGCTTTTATAATTGTCTAAAGACATTAATCACACTTGAACTAGAGAAGACAACTTTTCATGTCCTAAATTACACTATCTTTGAATAACTTTGGAGAGTAAATACTAAATGTGAGGAAGGTTCTCAAAATACACCTCCGTGATATTCTTCAATTCTCCGTGACTCTCTAAGGTACCTGAGGGGGTGAGACAGAACCCTTACTACTCAGGAAATCAATTACCTGACTTTGAACAACTGTAGTCACCCCATCGACACCACATTAATTCTTTAACTTGAGCCCCACATTTCAGCTTGATGTGCGTCTCTCACCACTTTAAAACAAGTGTGTTCACAACACTTAGGTGGGAGCTCAGTAAGTCCCATCTGCTTTTCCTCCATAATCTCATAGCTTGATACCAAGGCAGCCTTCTGGAAGGCTTACTGGCCTGCACAAAGGGACTTCTTTCCTTTTCAATATAACATAAAACCTGTATTTTCTCACTAAGTTAAGTGAAACAGTTCTTTTCCTACTGCTTGTACCCCATTTTCTCTGATATTTCTATTTTCCTGCTATTTACAATGCTATATTTTTTCCCTTTCTCCCTATGAAAACCTCATGAAAAAGGTAAAAAAAAAACTAGCAAGATGATTTTCCCTCAGGTCAGACATCTCTTTTATGTAATAGAAGCATAATTTCTTGCTTCTCATTCTACTTTACCTCTTGAATTCCACAAAACATAATTTTATCCTTCCTGTCAACAACCACACACACAGACACACACACACACACATAAGCACACACATGTACATACGTGTGTCTGCAGACACACACACAAATCTCGTTCAGTCCCTTGTCTAAATCTTAATAAATTTGTTCTGATACCACCTTAAGCATAGTGGCTATCCTCTAGAAATCGGTGTAGAGCAAAGATTCCCTGGGAAACTTCCTGAAGAAGACCGTCTGTGAAGAATTTAAGCAGTGCAAGTTTCTACTCCATTGTTACAATGTTTAAACAGATCATGCCAATGCTCGGATAAGATGTCAACCTCACCCTGGCCAAGTGTGTTGAAATAAAATAATGTCATGCAGAGATTTTTAAGTTTCTCAAAGCAATGAACAATTCATTGAAACTGAGCATCCGTAGGGATTCCCCGGGTGACTGCGTGATGCTTTTCCATGGATTCTGAAGCGACAGAAGATCATTTCCCTCGTGACCCCTAACTGAAGGAGCACATCAAGACACTTCTTTTTTTTTAAATATTTTATTTATTCATTTTCAAGCAGAGAGAGAGAGAGAGAGAGAGAGAGAGAGAGAGAGAGAGAGAGAGAGAGAGAGAGAGTACACCAGGGCCACCACCTTGTGGGTCTGGCTTATGTGGGACCTGGGGAATTGAACCCAGGGCCTTAGGCACTAGAGGCAAGTGCCTTAACCGCTGAGCCATCTCTCCAGCCCATCAAGACACTTCTTGATGAACTTATCCATCAGCTCTCTCACCATAGCTTCAAAGTAGACGAAAACTATTGACTCAAATAAGCTTTTCCAAAAGTTCCATCTAGTATTTTAAAATGAAAGATCCTAATAGGCTATTATTATATCTGTGATGAGTTAATTATGTCAGGAAAACAAACAATACCATTTCTTACACATTCTTATTGCCAGATGTGTATATTGTTTTAAAAAGCTGGATCAAAATTTAAATTCGTCTTTTTTACATCAGGAGAACGTTCTGCAATTTACAGAGTTCTGACTCAACAAGCTTCCGTTTATACCTGGGAAAGAGAGAGCATGCTACAGGGCAAAGCCATGGGAGCCAAGTCCAGGTTTCAGTGTTGGCATGACTCTCTACGTGACAGACAGTCCACTTGCTGTCTTTGAGCCTCTGCTTTCTAACCCTGGAAGTGGCCGGAATACTTCCCACAGGATCCTGTGGGAATCACACATTGGACTCTAGTAGGCGTTTAGTAACTGCTAGCAAAGCATGCTGGTCACTATTTCTCATTGATTCCTGAGCGTAGTCTCCTAGTTCCAAGGTAAGAAACAGACAGACCTGAATATTTAAATAGCGTTGATCTCAAACGCACTACTCCATCACTATACACAAACCCTCCGCACACACAAACACACATTAGTGGAAAAAAAGGCGATTTATACCAACAAGTTTAAGATCTCTCCCAAAGTACCCAAATTTCTTTTCCTGTGGTCTTTGCCTTACAAGTTCATGTGACTCCAGTCACACAGGCCTCTGTTCTTCACGAGGCTGGTGATTGCACTATGGATGTCAGAGGTGTCTGAGTCTTTCTCACTCCTACTGGGCTCGGGGTAATTCTCTATAGACATTCTAGAGAGGAGACTATTTCTAACCAATCAAACCTGATTCACAGGACAGGTTTCAAAATGCATAAAGAGCAACACTGTCTCCAGCGCTGTTGGTTTTGAGTAGACTTTTGAAAAGACAAATGCACAGTCAGTAGAAAGTTTAGTGTTCTCAGATTTCAGTGGAGAGAGGGGTGAAGAGCTGTAACACATGAGATTTTTAGGACACCAAAGCTTTTCAGGATGCAATTAAGATGGTGAATACATGTCATGTATTCGGAAATTCCACAGAATATACAACAGAGTCAACGGAAGTAAATGATCTGTGGACTTTGCTGGGACAAGGAAGGTTCCGTCATGACAGCGAACACTTCCAACAGGTAAGTTTTAAAGGCTGCAGAAGAAGCCATCCGAGAACCTCCTTTCTCCTTTTCTATTCCTCAGGATGCCATGCAGTCACTATGCTATAGATCAGAATAGATTTTACAGTTCCACCTTCTAATATAGAACACAAAACTCTTCCACTGAAGACTGCTGAGACTTCTAGACTAAGCATTTCTAAGTGAAATCGCTCTAATTCATGCCCAGTCCATCTTTCGACCTAGAAAGAAATTAATGGTCAGACAAGTTTTCACAAACTAAATGTTTTGGGTCACAGATGTGAATTAATGGGTCCCCAAATCAAACTGGAAATTCACATGAATGACTAGACACAACCCCAGAGAGAATGTGGCTGATATTCTACGGAACAGAAGATAAGTCCTTTATCACTGGTGTGTGCATGTGTGTGTGATATTTGTGTTCAAAAAATGCAATGCATTTTCAAAGTGAAGAATTTTACAAAACATTATGAAATATTGTTTGGGAAGAAGAAAACATAACAACATCCCAGAAATAATACAGATGGCAATATCTTTACAGTTGGTTACTATTTGCATACTCCGTTTGGTTCGAAATGAAGTTGTAATATCATGGAAGCGTGGCCCTTACACTGAGAAGAAAGTTTTAGCATCAATGGGTGTAATTGTGTTATGGAAATTAGAATCCAACATCTTCAACTTTTCACTTGTTCTAAAAAGTGGCATTTTAAGTTATAATTAAATGAAGCAGGTTTCTACAGGAAATGTTACCACGTATGACATACTGAAATAAGAGAGATGGAAGAATGTCCCTGGGGCTAAGCACTTTGCCCTTAACACAGTTGCTAACTTTCACAAGCATAATGACTCATAATACTAATATTTTAGAATTAAAAATTCAAAGTAAATAAAAATAAGACAATTAATGATTTTGTTAAAATCATTAAAATTAAGATTTGTATTAGAGAAATTTGAAAAATCAAAAGCTTACATAACTGTTTAGAGAAGGCCCTGCAGAAGAAGTGACACGAAACCAAGGACCCTGAAGAAGGTTAACTAGAAAGGAAAGCAGAGAGCACCTGTGTGGGCAGCCATCGTATGCAAAAGCACTGAGGAACGGATGTGGCGTAATAACCCCCTTCAGTGCTCACATTCATTTGTGCCACCAAGAAAGGAGAAAGCAGGGTTTGGACAGGATGCAGCAAGAGAGCTGAGGCCCATCTAACCCTACCAACCTACTGTAGGCCGATACCTGAGATTCTGGCAAGAGAGGAGCCACCACAGTCATATCGTGGAGGATCCATATGGAATCCCACAGAGAAGGATGGGAGGAACGAGAGACCCACAGCCACAGACATTCAATCTACACAGGATAAGCCAGTGAGACAGAAGCCAACGATCTTCGACACAAAGACCCCTAAACTCACAATCTTAAAGCAGCCTTAATACTCATCCACTACGACTCAGGGAACTGAGCGGAAGAGGGGGCGGAAAGATTGTAAGAGCCTTGGTGGGGGAGACTATCCAGAGGCATGGCACCCTTCAGTATCAACACACTTGGGCCAGGAGGACCGGGCTGATTACTAGGCCATCCAGGGTCCCCTGCCACAAGGACTGATCCAGAAGGCCCATGGAGGAGGATATCCAGATGATTGGGGATGGGGAGGGGGGCATTGGGGAATTGGGGATAACAACTCATTGTTTGCCCACTGAATAATGTAACTCATTATGGACAATAAGTATATATTTAAGAAAAATAAAGAAAAAAAAGTTAACATAAGAAAGTGGAATAAGGGCTGGAGAGATGGCTCAGTGGTTAAGGCACTTGCCTCCAGTGCCTAAGGCCCTGGGTTCAATTCCCCAGGACCCACATAAGCCAGACACACAAGGTGGTGGCCCTGGCCCTCTCTCTCTCTCACTCTCTCTGTATCTCTGCTTGAAAATTAATAAATAAAATATTTTAAAAAAGAAAGTGGAATAAGATTTTAATTTAAAAAATCCTTCATGCCTCCCTACAGCTGTGCTAAAATTCTGAATAAAACATGGCTCCTGTAGCTGGCTTAGGTTCACTTCTTGGGAACTTGTTTCTAATTCTGAAGTCGCATATGTGCACACAGGGATGTGGAAGGCAGGGGTTGCCATGGTGAGTACACATCTCTATGTTCACAGTCAAATTTTAAAAATATGCATATTATAAAAATTTCTCATCTCATGATATATTTTGGAAATTGGTCATGCTTCTTCTGCCATGATGGCAGGGTACAAAGACAGGACAGAGAGAGCTAGCCCATGCTTCTAAAACTTTAGCCCATAGGATGGCTTAGAAATAAGAAATCCCCAAGGCAGATAACTCAGCTATCCAGGGAGCCACCAGATTTATCTGCACTAGATTAATCAATCATCAGAATTCCAAAGACACTTAAGGAGTTCCAACACAGACCTGCTAACCACACTCCTAATAGCCTTTAGTCCAAGACTATTAAGCAGAAAATAAAATCATCCCTACCCCCTAGTTCTCAGCCTTTCCCTGGTGTGATACATGGCTGCCAAGCTGCAGCAGCCCGAGCTCCACTGTTCTGCCAAAGGACCCGCTGGCTCCCCCAGAGTCGGGCCACGAGGCTTAGAGGCCTGAACCCACGAGACCCGCTCTCAGGGCAAGCCCACGCGCGCAGGGCAGGAGAACTTTCCCCCGAGTCCCCCGCAGGGGAGGCATCCTCCCAACCCCCAGAGCAGGCTGGGCTGGGGGTGGGGGTGGAGGGGAGGCAGGGAGCCGGGCCGGCCTGGTTGGCGGCTGCCTCCCCCATCTCCCTTGGGTCCACGACGAGGAGGGTCTTTCCCCTCCAGGGGGACTGGAGCAGGTGGCTGCGGAGCTTCTCGGGGCTCGGCTGGGAACAAAGGAAACCCACCCCCAGCCCGTCTCTCCCCCCTGGAGGGTCACGTGCCTGCCTCGCCGCTGGCACTCGGCTCGCCCACGCTGCAAAGACCTCTTTGTGCTCGGAAATCTCGCCGGTTAAACGCGTCCAAACCCAAACCGCCTTCATCCATCAGCAGCACCGCACCTCGGCCGACGCAGGTGCACAGGGTTTCCTGCGGACCCGGTTGCCTCTGCAGGTCACCCGGGGGGTTCAGAGTCCCCTGGACCCCCACCCACCCCCTCCTGAGCCTGGCGATTCCCCGTGAAGGCGAACTTGGGGGGCGACGTGGGAGTCGCAGAGGGTCCTTTCTGAGCCCCCCCCCCCCCAGCAGAGGGCGGAGGAGGGTCTTTTTCTCCAGCCCCACGAAGTCGTGTCTGGGAGCCCTGCCGCAGTCTCGGCTATGAAGTCACTGTTCCCGAGACGATCTGTGCAGCCCCCTCTCCACCCCGCCCCCATCTTCTCTAAAAATGGAAAGCCCGGAGACCTCCGGTGCCCATCGGCCTGTCCCCCGCGGGCCAGGGCGCCGCGATGACCTCCCGCAGGCGGGCTTCCCTCCCTTTCCAAAGAGGCACCTCCCGCATCCCAATGTCCGGAGGAGGATCCCCGGGGCCGCTCCGACCCGAGCCCTGCGCTTCTCCAGCCTCTCGGCGGAGCACAAAGGAGTTGGTGGCCGAGGAGGGAGGCGCCTCTCCGGACCCCAGGGAAAGCCTTCGCCCCTCTGCTCCCCACCGGGTGTCCTGTTTGGTCTTCCTTCCCCTTCGACCCATCGCCCCCAGACCCCACCCTTTCCCGGCCACCCTAGGCGACCAAGGTCGTGCAATTGCATTTCTCAAACAGATACCAAGTCGTTCACCTTCTAAGATGAAGGCAGGAGTGCGAGCGGCCACAAGTGTGCGTGTGTGTGTGCGCGTGTGTGTGTCCATCCCGCACACACCTCCGGGAAAACTGACCGGGGACCCCTCGACCATCAAGAGCCCACCTCGCGCCTCACCTTTCCTTCTCGCAGGACGCAACCCTTGAGCGTCCCCGGTCCTCGCCAAGAGCCCGGGGCTCCCGAGCCCGCGTCCAGCCGGGACTCCGCCGCCACCTCCCCGGGGCCGCCCGAGCCTCCCGGTCCCGCCCTCCCGCGTCCCGCACCGAGCGCGCCGCGCCCGGGGACTCCCGCGGCGCGTACTCACATCGCGGGCCGTGGCGTCCGCCCATGAGGCTCCGGGCGCGGGCCGAGCAGCCGGCGGGTCGGTCCTCGGCGCTCCGGGGCGGCGGCGGCGGCGGGGCGGGCGAGGAAGGGGCTCGCGCGGGAGCCCGCGCGCTCACCGCACGGCGCGCCGAGCGCTGGAGCGGCGCCCGCGCGCGGGGAGCCCCGGCCGGCCGCGGGGAGCCGCGCGTCCCTCCGGCCTGCGCCCGCCCTGCGCTCCTCCGGCCGGGGCTCGGCGCGAGCGATGCCGGGCGCGGGAGACGCCGCCGCAGCCCTGCCCGCCGGCCGGGCGGGAGGGCGAGGGTCCCCGGGGCTCCCGCGGCTGCGGGGCGGGGCGGGGCGGGGAGACCCCGGGAGCCGGGCCGGGCCGGAGCGGGGTCCTCCTCGGTGCGGAGGCTCTGCGCGCAGGTACCGCGCCTGGCGGGCGGGCGCCGCTCCCGGCTCTGCGCTCTCCCCGCCCCCTCCTCCCAGCCCTTCTCCCGCGACGCTCGCCGCAGCCGCTCCGAAGTGGGAAAAAAGTCCGGGAGGATTTCCAGCGTCGCGGGGTCCCCGGGTCGGCGGCGGAGCCCAGCCCGCAGGGAAGGCGGGGGCTCGGCCCCGCGCCGCGGCCGGGCTCAGCCTCGGGGACCACGGCCGGCCGCGCGCGAGGAGGGCGCACGCGGCACCGCGCAGGCGGCGCGGACCGGCCCCCGGCGCCCCGCACCGGCCCAGCCGCCGCAGGTGGCGGGCAGCCTCGAAGTCGCGCCGGGGGCGGGGGTCTCGTGGCTTCCAGCGACCCTCCGGTCAGGTCCAGTGCCCCCTTCTCGTTCTGGGCTCGGGTGGCTGCTGCCGGAGGGTGCAGAAGGGAAAAGGGGGTTCCCAACTTCCCTTCATCCTGGCACTGCCCCTCCCCCTGCTGCCCTGCACCCTGGGGATCGCCCACCACCCTGGACACCCTCACCTAGACACACACAGGCACTTTCTTTTTACACGCTTGAAAGTCACACAAGCACCAATCCAGGATCAAAAATATTGATGAAGCAGGCGCTATATTTAGATTCGTCCTTACAGAGCTGATGGATTTCCTTTTCTAAAATGGAGCTATTATCCTGGAATTCTGCGATACACAGGCGCTATGGGGACGTGTGTTCCTCCTCGGATCTATCCCTGACAGAGACTGGGTGACATTCAAAATGCCACTGGGTTTACTGAAGAGTGAAAGTGCTTGCTAGGTGCTTAGATTGGAATATTCAAAGTCTTCAAGGTTAAAAATCTTTTATGTTGGCTGCTAGGAATTTGAGACTCTCAGAGAAGATGAGGAAGGAGAAGGATTCTTGCTCTGGTCACAAGATGGGTTGACTTTCCAGGCGACATTCCAGGCTGTCCTAGACTTCGGATGGATGTTCTGGAAATCTGGTTCACTTTTAAACTGTTACAGAACACCATGAAACAGATTCTGAAAACGGCCAAAAAAGGATAAAAATGTTAAAAGGACATTTAAAAAAAAAAACTGACCTTTATTGAGTTCAACTTTCTTCACCCACAGTTACAGTTTCGTGCTGTGATCATTGCCGATGTCTCAGCTGGATGAGGTGCTTTTTAGGCAGTGATTGAAAATCTATGAAAAATGACTCATCACCACGAATACCCACTTAGAACAGTCCTTCCTTGCAACGCCACACACACAGTCCTTTCACGCACAGCGTTTTCCTTATCTTACTTGAGGCCATCTGGTTGGGTCCACACTTAGAAAACAGATATGAAGGCTCTCGGAGCATGGTCCCCAGTTTCCAGTACTTGGATTCAGAATTTCTTATTTTAATTCCATGATCCACCATTTTCTTCGTGTGTGTGTGTGTGTGTGTGTGTGTGTGTGTGTGTGTGAAATTCCTATGCTGTATGAAATTCCTATGATGTGTGTGTGACATTCCTATGGTGTGGGTGTATATGCATATACAACCCAGGAGACAATTTCGGTTGTTGTTCCTTAGGTACAGTCCACCTTTGTTGACACAAAGTCTCTCATTTTCTTCGAACTCACCACCAAGTGGGCTTGACTGACTGGTCAGTGAGCCCCAAAGATCCTTCTGTCTCTCACCAGCACTGGAATTACAGGTGTGACCACCACACCTATGCTTTTACGTGGGTTCTGGATATAGAAGTCAGGTTCTCGTAGTTGAAAGGCAAACACTTTACCAACTGAACTATTTTCCCAGCTGGAGGCTGGGCATGATGGCACACATGTTCAATCCCAGCCCTGGGAGGCTGAGGCAGGAGGGTCACCATGAGTTCAATGCCAGCCTAGACATACAGAATGAGCTCTAGGTCAGCCTGGGCTAGAGCATGTCTGCCTCTAGAATAAATAAGTAAATAATAAAAAAAATCAGCTTGTTATGAGTCCTCAAAAACATGTCCTCAAAAACAGGCTGATGAAGTGACGTCCTGTGTGATAAGAGGAATTATTTTCTTTCTAATTCAGAGAAACATTTTGATACTCTCCCCCCAATCTAAAGCTTGATAGTATCACTGTAATATATTTTAAACCATATGCCCTCCTTTCTCTTTTAAGTTATCTTATAATCTTTTTTGTTTCATAAATATCCACATAGATAAAGGCTTTTCAACATGAAATACTAATTTAGCATTAAAAATAGTATAGAGCATTATCTTTAGCCTAAACTTTGGGAACAATGCTTCAGGGTTTTTTTTGTGTGTGTATCTTAGTTCCTTTGATGTTTTAAAATATTAGTTTGAATACTTAACACACACATGCACACACACACACACACACACACACACACACACACACATGGGGCAGACACTGTAGGACACCAATGAAAAGCATCCTGAGCCCTGTTGAGAGGACAAGGTCTGGTAATAGAATGAGGATCATAGGCCCAAGGGAAGAATATTCATTAAGAAGACCCACATAAAACAAAAACAAAGTAGAGAACATAAAAAAAGGAAACTGAGAAATCCATGACAACAGATACGTAAATCACAAAAATATGAAAAAAAAACAACACTTCCAAAAGCTCACAGTTCCTAAATACCTGTTAAAAGATAATAAAATAATAGAAAAGTTGTACAAAAACTTCAAAATCCTACTTTAATCCTACAGAAAGCCAGAAAAAGCTACACTGAGTGCAGCCCTATGGGAGAGAGAAGTCATCAACGGTGGTGAACAGCAGTGGACCTTGCAAGCCTTAAGACTGGCCCCCCAGGCCAAAGGTGCCAACTGGGGCAATAGTGGCACATGTTATGGGGGGAATCAATTGCTCTCTATTTGGACGGGAGGCCCTCCAAGGGAGGGAAAGCATACCTGGTACTGAAGACCTAATGAAAACCTAATACTGGGGGAGGTCATGAGCACTAGGGGAGTGACGCCTACTGTTGTCTGGTTAAATGCATATATTGTGCCCACCAAACTGCCCTTTAAGCATTTTTTAAAATGTGTATATCCATATATTAATGCTACTCTCACTTTTGGTTAAAGCAACTTCTCTTTTCAGATGGTGGTGACCACTAGGATGACTCAAAGGACACCACAGTGCTGAGAAGAAATGACAGTGGAGTGTTCAGAACTGGGACAGCTCTATCTCACTTCCCGAGGCTCAGGGTCCATTGCAGAAGAGGTGGTGGAAAGAATAAAAAAGCCAAAGGAAGGGTAGGACTGTTTACAATGCAAACTTCCAGACACAAAATGGCCTTGATATTCATGACCACACAGTGCCTGATGCTACCTACACAAGACCTTCATAATAGGAGGAAAAAATTATGACAAAAAGGGAGACAAATGGGGGGATATGATGGAGGATGGAACTGAGAAGGGGGAAGTGAGGGTGGGGAGCAATTTATCGTGGTTTATTGTCTATAATCATGGAAGTTGTCAATAATAAACTGTTTTTTTTAAAAATTCAGACTTCAAAGAGTCTTTACACAAGCAGATCAATCACTTAAGGAAATCAATTCTGGATCGAGATAAGAGAAAGCAATATGGTGAGAAATTTAAGAATGTGGAATAAAGCTTTGGCACGGAAATTAAGATTTAGGGGAAAAACAAACAGAAATGCTGGTAATTGTTCAAGAAATTAAATAAAAGTACAGTGGAAAACATCACCAATAGAGCAGAGCAAGCAGAAGAAAGATTCTCAGAGACAGGTGACAGGGGGAGGCCAGAGTACATTCATGAAGCAGTAAAATCTCAGAGACAGCAGACAGGAGGGAGGTCAGAGTACAGTTATGAAGCAGCGTGAAGAAAAATAAATATGACTACAATGTTAAAGAACTCCAGGACATGACCAAGAGATCAAATCTAAGAAGCCATGCGGTAGAAGGAGCTGAGACTAAAACAATAAAAGCCATGAATAACGTATTCCATAAAATTATAGCAGATAATTTCTCAAGTTCAGAAAGAAATTGAACATCGAAACACAATAAACATTTAGAACTGAAATATAAATGACCAGAGAAGAACCTCACTATGTCACAATGTAGTTGAGATTCTAAGAACACAGAACAAAGAAGCAATGTTAAAGTAGCAAGAAAGAAATGATAACCCCACAAAACCAAATAACTAATAACAAATCTATCCAAGGAAGTAAAGGAACTCTACAACAACTTTAAAACACCGAGGAATAAAATGGAAGAAGTTTCTAGAAAATGAAAACACGTCCATGATTATGATAGAATTAATATGGTGAGAATGGCTATATAGTAATGAAGATGAGCGCATCAGAATTCCAATGACGCGCACCATGGAAAGTAGAAAAAAAAACAATTCTAAGATATATATGGAAGCCCCAAAGACCACAAATAGATACAACAATCCTGAGAAGAGAAAAACAATGCTGGAGGCCTCACCATTTCAACACACAGGACAGAGGTAACAAAACAGCATAATACTTGCACGAAAGCGATATGCAGTCAAATGGACTAGAAGACCCAGAAGGAAGGCAACAGAGACTTGATTTTCGACATAGGTGCCTACAGAATTGCACATTAGAGAAATGAGAGAGCCTTTTTGGCAAATGATTCTGGTAAAACCAGATTTCCATGTGAAGAAGAGTGAAACTAGATCCATAACTCTCACCTTGTACAAAAATCAATTTAAGAGGAATTCAAGACTTTAATGTCAAACCAAACCCCTGAAACTAATAGAGGAAAATAGGGGAAATTCTTCACTATGTAGGCATAGGCGAAGAAAAAAGGGATAGCCCTTCACTATTCAGGCATAGGCAAGGACTTTCAGAATAGGACTCCAACAGCTCAGGAAATAAAACCAAGAATTGACAAGTGAGATTTCATGAAATTAGAAGATCTCACAGCGCAAATGAAACAATCAACAGACTGAGAATACAGCCTACAGAAAGAGAGAGATATCTCTGCTAGCCATCCATATGTGACAGGGAATTAATAAATTGTCAAACACTAAAAAAGAAATAATCTAGTTAATAAATGGGCCAAGCAGATAGTTCCCCAAAGATGAAGTAGAAAGGACAAATAAACACTTGAAAAAATGTTGATTATCCTTAGTTATTATGAAAATGCACGCCAAAGCTGAATTGATATTCCAGACTCAAAAAGAAAAATACCACATATTTTGTTTCATATGAG
>PVHP010046201.1:0-13359 GCA_004024765.1 Zapus hudsonius | reverse complement strand
TTTTGCAGATGACTTGATCCTATACATAACAGACCCAAAGAATACTCACAGTAAACTCCTTAAAGTGATAAATTCCTTCAGTAAATTGGTATAATAAAAATTAATGCAAAATAACCAATAACCTCCCTGTATGCAGATAGCATGCATATAGAAAAAGAAATCAGAGAGACTGTCCAATTTTCAAAAGCCTCAAAAAAATCAAATACCTTGGAATAACACTAAGGATGTAAAAGACTTGTATAATGAAAATGTTATAATTCTCAAGAAGGAAATAGAGGAGGATATGAAACGATGGAAAGATATTCCAATGCTCCTGGATAGAGAGAATTAATATAGTAAAATTGCAATTCTTCCAAAAGCAATATACAGATTGAATGCCATGCCAATAAAAATCCCAGCTACATTCTTCACAGATATAAAAAAATAATCTCAATATTTATTTGGAAAGGCAAAAGGTCTCAGATAGCCAAATCTATCTTTCACAAAAAATCTTCCTCAAGTGGTATTACCATTCCTGATATAAAGATGTCCTATAAAGCCATAGCAACAAAAACAGCATGATACTGTCATAAAAACAGGCAGACCTATGAAATAGAATTGAAGACCCTCCTCTTAGTTTAAGTAACTAGAATTACTAGATCTCTGATAAAGGTGCAACAATGTTCACTCGTGTAAAGATAGCATCTTCAATAAATGGTGCCAGACAAATTGGATAAGTACATGTAAAAAAATGAAAATAGACCCTGTCCTCTAACAATGCACAAAAATCAACTTCAAATGTATCAAAGACCTTAACAGAAAACCTGAAACTTTGAAAACACAGGAAGAAAAATATAGGAGGAACTATCCATAAGACCAGAGTAGGGAAAAACTTTGTGAACAAACCAAGAAGTACAGCAATCACTTAACCAATGGGATCTCATCAAGTTAAAAAGCTTCTGTACAGACAAACTTACCATACTCAAATCCAATAGACCACCATCAGCCTGGGAGTTAATCTTTCCCAGTTGTAACACAGATAGAGGTCTAATATCTAGAACTCATAAATAACTCAATAAATTAAATAATAAAATATCAAACAGCCCTCTCACAAAATGGGACTCTGAGCTCAAGAAGGAATTGTCAGAAGAAGAAATACAAATGGATAATTCTCATGTAAGAAAATGTTCAACATCTTTAATCATCAGGAAAATGTAAATCAGAACAATGAGATTCCAGCTCACTGCAGTAAGACTGGCAATCATTAAAAAAAATCTACCAACAATAGATGTTGGTGAGGATGTGGGGAAAAAGGAACCCTCCTTCACTGCTGGTGAGAGTGCAAACTTGTACAACCACTATGGAAAGCAGTGTGGAGGCTTCTAAACAGGATGGATATAGAACTACCAGTTGACCCAGCTTTCTCTTTATTGGGCATATATCCTCAAGACTCCTCATTACAGCACAAAGACATCTGCACAACCATGTTTATAGCAGCTCAATTCATAATAGCTAGGAATTGGAACCAACAAAAATGCCCAGTGCTAGATGATTGGATATAAAAAATGTGGTACATATACACCATGGAATTCTACTCAGCAATTAGAGAAAATGACATAAATAAATTTTAAAAAAATGGATGTATTTGGAACAGATCATACTCAGTGAACTCACACAAGAATAGAGAGACAAGCTGAACTGTAAGTAAATATGATTAGTGACTCAGGCGAAAGGCAAAGGGGATTGAAGGAAATGGGGGCAGGTGTGGAAGCAACAGAGGGGGGACATATACACAAACCTAAACTAACAATAATCTGACTCCGTAGAATCCTATCTTATGTACAAAAATTCTGGAGGTAGCTAGGGCCCCAAATGGGGGGGGGTGGAAGCCTACCTATGGTACAAAGGACACTGAACTTTGGCTCCCCGACCCAGTAAGCAGTTACTTACCAAAATGAGTTGTTGATCAGAGTGACCCACATGGTCCCTAAAACAAGAGAAATTTTTGTCACAGCCCTTGAATACCCACCTTAGGCAAAAGATAATACCCCATGTGATACCAGCCTGAAGATTCCACAGGTTCCTGTCAAACAACACTGAGAGACCCTGCTGAATCCAGAAATGAAATCAGCGACCAGCTTGGGTAATGCCAGATGGTGTTGCACAAGCTGCCAGGGGAACCGGACCAATGATATCCTGAGAGAGCAGGAGGCATCTTCAAGTTACCCCAACCGATGGCCTGAGAGTGCAGAACACACTGCTTTATGACACAGACAAAAAGTTCCCAACTGTGCAATAGTAGCACCCAACCTAGGTGGGTAATCAACATCTGGCTAATTGGCTTTGCTCAAAGGCAGGGAACCCCTTACTGGTAAGGGGACCCAATGCAACCCTGAATGGGGACCAAGAACTCCATCTATGTTGGGAAGTCATCACTAACCATAGGTCCTCAGAAAGGCTATAGCTACCAAATGCCCACCAACCTAGCAATATTTGTGACAATTGACCAATAATAATCACACACTCCACTGGAGACTTCACTTGTATTTTTCAGAAAGCAATGAGAACCAGAAACAACCGAACTCCACTAAAGGGACCTGATTTGATGGGGGACACCCAAGCAGGAGACGATTCACCTCAAACTCACCAATTAGAGCCCTAAGGCAACCTCTAAGGAAGTGAGATGATGAGAAAAAGAGCTACTCCCACAGCAAGGCAGATAACCTAGAGAAGGATAATGGAGAGAGGCACCAAGGTTACCAAAAATTGTCCAAAATACAAATTTAGAGACTTAAAACCTAATAACTATGCAAAATTTAAACTCACCCACTATGACTCAGGGAAATTTGCAGCAGAGGGGGCGGAAAGAATGTTAGAGTCATGGGGGGGTGGAGAGTAACTAATGCATATGAGGGAATGTCATCATGGATTAAATGGCTTTATCTAAGAACCTATGATAATGAGATATTGTTAATATATCTAATTCTAAGCCAAAAAACATTAAAAAGGGGAAAATCATAATTTATGATTTCCTGATAAATATGTACTGATTAGAAAAAAATTCTTTCTGGTTTTGTTTTAATAATATTTATTGTTCTCATGTTTATATTGTTTATTAATTATATCCTTTCTAGAATTCATGTTTATTTACTATTTTATTTTTGATGCCGTGATTTTTTAAAAAATATTTTATTTATTCATTTTCAAGCAGAGAGATACAGAGAGAGAGAGGGAGAGAGAGAGAGAGAGAGAGAGAGAGAGAGAGAGAGAGAGAGAGAGCACCTTGTGGGTCTGGCTTATGTGGGTCCTGGGGAACTGAACCCAGGGCCTTAGACACTGGAAGCAAGTGCCTTAACCGCTGAGCCATCTCTCCAGCCCGATGCTGTGATCTTTTAACTTTGAACATATTTGTACCTTTTACACCAAAAGATTTTTTGTCAACCAGTCTAAAAACAACCTTTTCTTAGAAGGCTTATTATATAATGTATATGTATTTTATTTTATTTATGGAGAAATGACTTATAAAATACTTATTTTTTAAAAAGGTAGGAGCAGTGAATATGAATATGACAGTGGATTTTATAATTATGAGAACTTATTATTCTCTAACTAATATGGTAATGGCAATATTTTTTACTAAGCAATAGATGTCTTGCAAGCTGACATTTCTTTGCATTTAACAGAATGTGTGTGTGTGTGTTTTAATTCTACAACACTGTGTGCTCTCCAATAGGGTTTAAGGCAGTAAATTATATTACATTTTTAATTCTATATTTGGAAAATTACTTTTTATCAGCACTGAACCATGGTATAACCTAAGTAAATATTAGGATTTTTATTTAAATAGAAAGTGTTGTAGTCAGCCACATGCTGCTGGGATGAATCTCCACTCTAGGCACAGTTTATGGGAGGAAAAGATTTATTGAAGCTCCACATCCAGGGGAAGTTCCATAACAGTGAAAGAGGCTGACCCCTTTCAGAGGTCAAAGCAGAGAGAGAAAACCATCACCAACACCACCCACACAAGCACTACAGGTAAGGGGTAGAGAGAGAGAGATTTTTCTCCCATTTTACATAGCCTTAGGGTGGGGTCTTGCAACTCTGTCCCGGACTTGACTCACTATCTCTGGAATTTCCATTCTGCACTTCCCTCCCATGAAAGAAAGATTGTTCTAGTTTTCCTGAGCCTCCTTACATCCTGTCCCCTGTGATAAACATCCCTGCTTACAGGGCTGCCTTCCTATGAGAAACAATCTCAGAGGCCCATCCAAGAGTACTAAAAAGGTCACATTGAAAACAAAACCTAGTTTAAGGTTGTGAGCTTAGGGGTCCTTGTGTCGAAAATCGTTGGAGGAGGTTATCCAGCGGAGTGGGGAGGGGAGGGCAGCGGGGAATTGGGGATAACAACTCATTGTTTGCCCACTAAATGTTGTGACTCATTATGGAAAATAAAAAAAATAAATAAAACAGAACCTTTTCTTCCAAGTGAAAAAAAAAGAAAACAAAACCTAGCCATTTCAGAAAGTTTTCATGTTTTTTACCCTATAAAGGATTTATCTATTTCTACCACAGAATAAATAAAATTTTTAAATTTCTTCATTATATCTTTTTTGTTACATTTTTATCCAAAAGAATTTATGAGTTCTTTAGAAAAAGGGATTACTTACCCTTGTTGTAAATTAAAAAAGAGTTCTGAGTATCTGGAATAAATGTGTGACCACAAATATCAGCCTCTATTTACAAATGAAAATTCATTCTATAGGAAAACGACTTTTACCTATCCCAGGCTGGCCTAAAACTCATGATTTTACTGACTCCTTTTCCTGAGATCTGGGATTACAGGTGGTCACCAACACGCTTGGTGAAAAAAAAAATGAGATCTAAATGAAATGTTTCTAAAGACAGAAATAGAGTCCAAGGTTTACCCACTAATCCAGTACATGAAATATTTCTAGTAATTTCAGTGCAATAAAAAAATCAGTATAGAGCTGGAGAGATGTGTCAGCAATTAAATGCACTTGCTTGCAAAGCCTGGAGGACCTGAATTGATTTCCCCAGCACCCATGTAAAATCATTATTTCCTATGTGTGTCTGTAATACTTTTTAGACTCAAGAGGACTTGGCTTGCTCATTCTCACTCTGTCTCTCTCTCTCTCCCTCATCTTCTCTCTCTCTCTCTCTTTCTCTATCTCTCTTTATCTCTATTAAATAAATAAATTAATCTATGTTTTTAAATCAGCATAGAAAAATCTCAGAAAGTATCTTATCATTAGTTCAGAAGCATTTTTTTTCTGTCATATCACCATGGCCAAAAAAAAAAAGTATATCTTGCATCTCTATGTAGACCTTAGATGTCATCTGAGTTTTAGACATAGCCTTGGGATTTCATAACAAAACCCTGAACAATAGTACAAAATCCTTGAGAATTCAGTATAGTCAATCTGCCACCCAACATTTGGATTTTCCTAAAAACAGCAATAATTATGATATTGAATATCTATCCCTTATTGCTAGACCTGAAACCAATTTTTTGTCATCTGTGATTATAGCAGTAGAAAGTAATATCATGCCTGTGTTATATTTCTTATTTCCTGCCATAATTTAATGTTTGCACATATTAAAATTTATATATTTTGAAAGTGTGAAAGTATTTTCAGAAAGATGTAGCTATTATGACTATAAAATGAGAGTTAAATTTATGCACATAGACAAAGTGAGGTATTTGAACACCATCAATAAGAATAATTGTAGCCTGCGTTTACTGCATCAGTGAATTACATAAATAAAGATGTATGAAGAATACCTCCAAACAAATACTATGTGTCAAAATTTCCTTAGGCCAAAGAAACTGTGCTTGAAAAAAATAACTGTGTGCATGTAATGTCTTAAGCTGTCATTTGTCCTGTGATTAAACGTGTATTCCTTGTAGGAAAGAGTTTCTGGTCATACATCTGCAAAGTCAGATCACTACAAGATTTGTCTGTTGGTTTAAAGGTTATACTGAAATGATACATGAGAATTTAGTTCTTACAAGGCATTCTAAGAGGTAAAAGAAAATGAAATATCATCAGAATCATTTCTCCAAAAGGTAAAGAAAATTACTGATGATGCAAATTTTAGATAAATAAAATTTTAGGCAAATAAAAAATATATAGATATATAAGCTGGATAAATTTTAACTTACATGAACTAAACTTGAATTTAATAAAGTTTTAAGGGGTTTTAAAAAAGATAACATTTGAGTAAATACTATTTAGAACAGCATGGCTGAAAACTTGCTTATGTATAGTATGATTTATCATATTTAATATTGAATATCTGTAATAGTATATTTCCAATGGATATGTACATTTCTTTGATTAAAAATCCATTTTATGGTAGCAATTATATATATTTACTATTACTTTTCTTCCATTTTATGCTATCATTGATTTTTGAAAACTTTTAGATAAACAAATATCACACAAAGAACTTAGTATTCCTAAATCATCATGAGGAATATTTTACTTTTGTTGCATGCATATTTTATATATGAGCTATGCCACATCATTCTACTAAAATATTTTATCATTTTATCAACTTTGCAAAACATTAATACCTACCATTATCTTAACATTCATTTTCCCATCACAAAAAGAAAATGTGTTTGGAAAATTTAACTAGAAAAAGAGAAAAAATAATATCTTTACTTAATTATTAAATTATATCAATTCATTTCTTTAGGTAAGCATATACAATAAAAATTTTAAAAATGGTTACTAAAGTACTTAATATTTTGCAAACACTTTAAAAAGAATATTTATTAAGAGTAAAAACAAAGAACATCTAAGTGGAGGAGGAATTTGTAAAAACATTCTTAGAAGGTGACTACTAAATGTTACTGCATGTTTTTAGACTATTTAATGGCTGTAGAAAATTCCAGAGAATCGCCAAATATTGAACTTTTTGATGAACCTCCAGTATCTGGGAAGATATACTTTCTGGTTTGCATAAAGCCAGGGAGCTTCTGCAGAGACCTTAGGAAAATGAGATTACTGGGAATTGGGGAGGGTCTGAGAATCAAACCTAGGATCTGGAGATAGCACAGTACCATTGAGTTACATTCCTACACTTTTCATGGATCTAAATTTAAGCATTCATGAAACTATGATCTACAATATAAGAACAAAGCAATGTAGTCAGTTCTTTCTTTCTATGAGCTAATTTCTGTGCTTACAGGTTTTCCTCTTTAGAATTTAGGTGATGAGATTTCTACTTCTGTCTGCACACTTTGTTAAGAGTTATAACAAGGCAAAAATAAGACTTAACAGGACTTATATACAACATACACCTAAGCCTCACACCAGTTCTTTGAAGTAAAATTAACTTTAAGTGTTTTCTTACTACACTGTTACTTAGAGCTCAGTTGCTTCCTTGTAACTTGCAATATTATAGGAGGGGAGATCCGCTCATGTACCAGAGGCTGTCATAGAGGCTTTGCTAATGAAATATTGATAGTAACTTTCTAGGTCTTATCACTTAATATCATAACATGAGGAAATCTAATGATAAATATAATGGTGTGACAAACTAACAGGAAAATAAATGGTATATTAGGGAACATAAAGAAAATTGATAAGAACTTGACTTTAATAATATCCTTATGCATATTTTTTATTTATCTCAATGTTATTTTAAGAATAAAAATATTATATTTTACCTCTTGATTATTCCATTTTTATTTTTTCATTTGATTTTGACCATATAGGTGATGTTTTCAAACATACAATCTATCAGCCCTTCTGCCTGCATGTAGAGATGATGATGCATCATAGTTAAATGTCCATGAACTTTTCCTAGCATTAATTTATTTTATTAACTTTCATTCTGCTGACTTTAAATTTCTAACAAATGTACATTTACACTTTTGATCTAGTTGTTAATATTCTGATTCTTCTTATTAAAGTAGAATGGCTGTCCAGTGAAGAGTCAATTAATGGTTTTATGCTTTGTTTTCTAAATTTAAAGTCTTCTAAGTTCAGTTTTGTTTCATTCAAAAACAACATACTTGGTGTAAAGATGGCATGGATTTTAATTTCCTATATTTTACCACAATATATGCCACTGTGGAGCTGTATAGTCAGGGAAGGACAATTTACTGCTTGAGGAATTGAAAACAGATTTGTTGATCTACAAATGTGCTACTTTGCATTAATTATAATATTTTTGTTACTTAGCTTTTAAACTTCCATTTCTAAAATTAGGTGACTTTGAATCAAGTCAGACTGTTTAGTCTAATTTTGTATTATTCTAATTAGCTTTCTAGCTAATTTACTACATTAAGTATTCAATCATCCTGAATTACAAATGCATCCAGAAAATAAAATACACAGTGAATATGTTTACTTTTTTAAAAATACATTTTTGAACTATAAATTATATCTACTATAATTCTTTAACTATTAAACTACTTCTCAACACTCACCACCTCTAAATATTCTGCCCATCATCTAGGAGTTGATATTACTACTATGTGTCTTAGTGTATAAAATGTCTTGTGTAGAAAGTGAGCAGATGATCTAAAATAGTCTAAAGCTTAAGATGGCAATGTGTCATTCTACTATCTCACCAAATATTCCAATATTCACAAAAGATGTTTAGTACTTTAGCCAGTATTTAGCTGCATCTTCTCTTATCATATGTTCAGTATGCCTTATCCATATTCTTTTATATTTGGGATCATCAAAGATACTATTTGTATGTAAACTCTATTCTCAATGCATTAAGAAAAGCCCACTATAAAATGTTTGGTACTTAGACATTGATTATGGGATCCTGCAAATGTTCATTCACTACAAAGAAGGAACAATGACTAATAATCAGAAATGTTGGTGCCACAGAACCCTTATCTTAAAATCTTATCAGTTAAAATGACGGAATTTTATTTGGAAACATATATATATATATATATATATATATATATATATATATATATATATATATATATATATAGTCCATAATGAGTTATTTAGTGGGCAAACAATGAGTTGTTATCCCCAACTCCCCAACTCCCCCGCTCCCTATCCCCAATCAGCTGGATATCCACTTCCATGGGACATCTGAATCAGTCCTTGTGGAAGGGGACCATGGATAGCCTAGTATTCAGCCTGGTAATCCTGGCCCAAGTGTGTTATTACTGAAGGGTGCCATGCCTCTGGATAGTCTCCCCCACAATGGCTCTCACAATCTTTCTGCCCCCTCTTCCACTCAGTTCCCTGAATCGTGGTGGGTGAGTATTAAGGCTGCTTTAATGTTGTGAGCTTAGGGGTCTTTGTTTCAAAAATTGTGGGTTTCTGTCACCCTGGCTTATCCTGTGTTGATTGAATGGCTGTGGCTGTGGGTCCCTTATTCATCCCGTCATTCTCTGCTGAATTCCATATGATTCCTCAATGATGTGACTGTGGTGGCTTATCTCTTGCCGAGATCTGAGTTATCTGCCTACGGTCTGATGGCAGGATTAGATGGGCCACAGCTCTCTAACTGCATCCTGAAAAATACAAACACAATCTCCATCGTAGAGTGAGATCAGTCTAGGTTAACAAATATACACAATTCTGGATTGCCAACATTCTGTTTTTAGTAGCCTCCCTATCAATGGCTCCTATAGTGCATCTTTTCTTGTGAGCCCAAGAGTATGGGGTCCGGTGCCTTTCGCCCTGAATCCCCTTTCCAGTCAAGGGCTCCTCCTCCCTAAGTGGAATATTGGCCAAATTTAAAAGCTGTTGATTGTCTCCCCCAGGCCCAAGTTTCTCCATTGTACGAGTGCTCCTTTATTGGTTCTCTGTTCTTTACCAGTAGGAGGTATGGTCAGCCTATTCATGGCCGCAGACTGTGTTTCATGCCAGTGGTCTATGTTTACACTCGCTGTCATTGATAAGCTTCCCCTGGCAGATTGTGCAGTGCCTTCCAGCACTGTACTAACTGCCATCTGGGGGCTGGTTATCAATCCAGACCTTGAAGGGTCTCTTGATGCTGATCGATGGCATTCGGTGGTTTCTTCAGCAACAGGGTTTTGCCTCAGGCCTGGGGATGCCATTCAAGGGCTTTGACAGAATTCTGTCTTCTTTTTGGAACTTCATGGGTCACTTTGGTCAACAGCTCAGTGAGGGAAGAAACTGGGACCAGGGGTTGTCAGAATGCTCAATTATTCACAGGTTTAGACTCTCTCCCATAATACTCATGGGCCCTATTCCCAGTCGACACCCACTACTTGCTCAATAGGTTACAGTATGCTCATGAGGATTTTATGTTTTCGAACCGAATTTGGATTAGCCTCATGCTTAAGCCGTTTGCCTCCCCCATCCTTTACCCCTCATTCATAATCTCTCACTTCTTTCTACTAGTTTGCGTAGAGTTTACGGTTAGCCTGGTTAAGGACTGCATATGAGGGAGAATATGCGGTGTTCAATTCTCTGATCTTTTGAGTGTTCACTTATTAAGATCTGCTCAAAGTCAGACCATTTTTTCCTAAAGTTTGATATGTCATTTTTCCTTTTCTCTGAGTAGAATTCCATCATGTAAATATACCACAGTTTCGATGTCCATTCCTCCATGGATGAGCATTTGGGTTGATTCCAATTCTTGGCTATTATGAATCGAGCTGCTATAAATATAGTTGTACAAAAGTTTCTGCATCGAGGTGTGACACCTTGCGAGTAGATGCCTAGTAGAGGGATAGCTGGGTCCATCTTCTCAGATCCTCCTCTATTTCCTTCTTGAGTGTTTCAATATTTTCCTTATATAAGTCCTTCACAACCTTGGTTAGTGATATTCCAAGGTATTTGATTTTCTTTGAGGCTATAGAAAAAGGGACAGTCTCTCTGATGTCTTTTTCTGTCTGCTTGTCTTCTGCATATAGAAAAGCTACTGATTTTTGTGTGTTAATTTTGTATCCTGCCACATTGCTGAAGGCATTCATCAACTTCAAGAGGTTACTGATACTATTCTTTGGGTCTGATATATAAAGGATCATGTCATTGGCAAAGAGGGATAGTTTAATTTCTTCCTTTCTGATTTTTATTCCTTTTATGCCCTTCTCCTGTCTTATTGCTTGGGCTAGAACTTCAAGCACTATGTTAAAGAGCAGTGCTGACAGTGGACACCCCTTTCTTGTTCCTGAATTGAGTGGGAACTCCTTGAGTCATTCCCCATTGTGAACAATTTGTGCTTTAGGAGTTTTGTAAATTGCCTTTATTAAGTTGAGGTATAGGCCTTCTATGCCTATTCTTTCCAGAGCTTTGAACATGAAGTGGTGTTGAATTTTGTCAAAGGCCTTCTCCGCATCTATTGAGATAACCATGTGACTTTTGTGGTTGAGCCGATTAATGTGGTGGATTACATTTATAAACTTGCATATGTTGAACCATCCCTGCATCTCTGGGACGAATCCAACTTGGTCAGGGTGGAAAATATTTTTGATGTAGCATTGTATCTGGTTTGCTAGGACATTGTTCAGGATTTTTGCATCTAAATTCATCAGAGATACAGGTCTGTAGTTTTCTTTTTTTGTTGCATCCTTGACTGGTTCAGGGATTAGGGCAATGGTAGCTTCATAGGTGTTTGGAAGCCTTCTCTCTTTTTCTATGATTCTAACAAGTTTCAGAAAGAGTGGTTTCAGCTCTATGATGAAGGCTTGGTAGAATTCAGCTGAGAAACCATCTGGTCCTGGACTTTTCATTTTGAGAAGCTTTTAATTACATCTTCAATCTCTGTGGAAGTGATAGGTTTGTTTAATGATTTTATCTGCTCTGGTTTAAGCTTTGGCAGTTGGTAGGTGTCCAAAAACTTATCCATTTCTTCCAGGTCCTCTAATTTTGTGGAGTAGACGTTTTGGAAGTATGACCTGATGATACTTCCAATGTCTTCAGGATCTCGTCTCATCCTTGTCCTTTCTTATTTTCTTGATTTGGGCCTTCTCAGTTCTTCATTTGAGTAGATTGGCCAGGATCTTCAATCTTATTAACTTTTTCAAAGAACCAACTCTTTGATTTATCTATTTTTTATTCATTTTCTGATTTCCAATTCATTAATCTCTGCTCTGATTTTAATTATTTCCTTTTGTCTTGAACTCCTTGGATTAGCTTTTTCCATCTGTTCCAATGATTTTAGGTGGGTGGGTAGGTCATTGATTTGAGACCTCTCTGTCTTTGATATGAAGGCATTTAAAGCAATGAACTTCCCCCTCAGGACTGCCGTCATTGTATCACACAAGTTCTGAGAAGATGTGTTATTGTCATCATTTGTTACTAGGAAATTCTGAATTTCCTGTTTCATTTCTTGGATGACCCAATCATTTTTTAGGAGAGAATTGTTCAGGCGCCAGTACTTTGTGTATTTCTGGGTCTTGTTTCATTGTTAATTTCTACCTTTAAAGCATTATGGTCTGATATGATGCTAGGAACTATGTCAAACTTCCTGAATTTGTTTATGGATGATTTATGCCCTAGGATGTGATCAATTTTAGAAAAAGTCCCATGCACTGCTGAGAAGAATGTATATTCTGTGCCTTTGGGTTGGAACGTTCTGTTGTGGTTGTTTATGAAATGTCTCCATTAAGGTCATGTGTGGAAAGCCTGTACCTCTGCAGGTGGAGCCACTCACTGAGCAATGATTAGAAGAGGATGAGGTAATGATTCCATTCATGGATTCATGATTTGAATTGACTGTGTGGGGGTGGTAGCACCTCACAGGAGAAAGTAGGAAACTGTAGGCAGGTTTTGGGTAAATATATTGTCCTGACATTTTCTTGCCTCCCTTTATGCTTCCTGGGTCCCATCCATTTAGTAGCTGTGCTCCCTGCCATATCCTCTGCCAGACCACAGGACTGATTCTATGCAGCCAATGGGCCATGGATTGAAAGCTCTGAAACAGCAAGCCAGCCTATTTCCTTACTCCTCTTAAATTGTTTCTCTCAGTTAATTATCACCAACACAAACCAGATTAACACACTGATGGAGTGATCACTTTTATGTAGCAAATACTTTGTAGAAATGAACTTGAAAATTTTTGATTCTGTATTTTACACTGGGAGTCATCAGATATAGTTTCCAGTGAAAATTACAAGCTTATTTATGAAACAGAACTGGGGGTGGGTGTGACTCTCTATTATGTGTCATGATCCAGCAGGAATTTTTTAAAATTTCATTTTGTTTTATTTTGTCTTTCATTTTTATAACCATACTTTGGAGGACTAAATAGCAATATATCCCAGACAGAGAGAGGGATACCATGAGAGGACAAACAAGTGGTTTCCTATACATGCACATATATGCACTAATTATTTAATTTAGGATGATTATGTTAGAGAAACAAATTGGCTATTATTATTGCAAGAGGAATTGG